>VXBP01003566.1:409740-523664 GCA_013400115.1 Rhinopomastus cyanomelas | reverse complement strand
GGGGGGGGGGGGGGGAAAGAGAGAGAGAGAGAGAAATAAAAGGAAGCCTTCAGCTCAAATGCTTTTGTTCTTGTTATAACAATAAACAACAGATTTCATGTAAAAGCAACACCAAGAGGGTAGAAAATAAATGTTCCAGAGCTAATTTTAGTCCTACTGATCTCAGAAGCTTTGTGTTCCCATCAGACTGAAGAGATTCCATTGGCACCCTGCCTGTCTGGGGAAATCTGTTTCTGCAGGTCTATTTATGGCACCTTGCACCCTATACCTGGATCGGTTTGTAAGCAGGGGATGTTGTTTTGTTGGACTGGAGCGAGCACGCAGGACTGCTCTGATCCAAGACACAGATGTGACCTCCTCACATCAATTACCAGAAAAAAAGAGTAAAATCAAAATCGTTCTCACTTCATTTTAGACAAATAAGTCACAGAATCACAGAACATCAGGGACTGGAAGGGACCCTGAAAGCTCATCTAGTCCAATCCCCCTGCCACAGCAGGGCCACCTCGACCAAGTCACACAGGAACATGTCCAGGCAGGTTTCGAACGTCTGTAGAGACGGAGACTGCACAACTCCCATGGGCAGCCCCTTCCAGTGCTCTGTCACCCTCACCGTGAAGAAGTTCCTTCTCATAGTTTTGTGGAACCTCCTGTGTTCCAGCTCACACCCGTTGCCCCTTATTCTATCATTAGATGACACAGAAAAGCCTGGCTCCATCCTCCTGACACCCACCTTTACAAGCATTAATGAGGTCACCCATCAGTCTTCATTTCTGCAGGCTAAGGAAACCCAGCTCCCTCAGCCTTTCCTCATAAGCAAGGTGTTCTACTCCCTTCATCATCTTCATGGACCCCCTAGACTTCAACATCTAGCCAAAACCCAGCCCCCAAAAGGATTTCTATTAAAAGGAGAAATTTATGATAGGACCACGTTTATATTCGGTACAAACTCATCTGCCTACATACAACAGCACATCCTGTTACCTGCAACAAGGTAAGAATAAACCCTGAGAGCTTTGTTCTTGATGTTTCTCACCCAGTTTCAGCCAGTACCATCTCAAACCCCCTCATGAGAGATACATTCCATAGAGACACAATCCTACTTCTATCTCTGGTTGTCTCTCCCTAATCAGCACCATTTTCTTCGGCTTTTTTGGCTGGTTCTTACATCACGTGCAGGTGAATCCAGCAAACACCACCTCAGTGCCTAATGTTTGATTTAAAAATCCCCGTGGTCACACAGTTCAGTTTTTCATGTAGATCTCACCATATAGTTCTGGATTGGTTGCAAACCTGTTGCTTCAACTGCCTGGTTCCATAATGACTTTCCAACCACTTTTCAAACACTTACCTTGCCCATCAGCTTCACTGAATTTTACCCAGTATGTAACAGCATCCCTTCAGTACCAGCCAGTCTTCCATCAAACCAAACTGGCCACACTTTAGAGACAGAGAAATGCCTCCACAAAACCACTACTGGTGCTGTGCACAGTGGCTGTCAAGGTAGTTTTACCCCCACAGTTGTGATGTATCTGCTGTTTGTGTAAAACCTTCCTACTTGGAGGGAGCTGCACCACGTCCACTGCTGGGTGCAAGTGAAGAATGTTCTTCCCAAATGTTTACCAACTAGACAGAAGAACAGAATTCAAGTGGGCACCCCTTTGGGGTAAAATCCACCAAGCTCTCCTACATGACCTTTAAATAGAAACTGTGGCAACCAGACTGTTGTCTGTTTGCTAGACCTGTGCAGCAGCAGAACACAGAATCATCTGAGTTGGAAGGGATTTCTAGAGATCATCCTGTCCAACGCCTCTGCCAAAGCAGTACAGCCCAGAGCACATTGCACAGGTCTGCATCCAGGCAGGGTTTGAACACCTCCAGAACAGGAGACTCCACGACGTCTCCAGGCAGCCTGTGCCAGGGCCTTGTCACTCCTGGCTATCAGCAGCCTTCTCTGCTAGTGGAACGACAGCCCCAAACTCAGACGACATAGTGACTGGCTTATAGGCAGGAGTCTCTCCAACTGCAGCTTCACGTTAAGGTTTCGGTTACGTTTGCCACTCACTGCTGCCAAGTGAGGTAGCAATCTCCCCCAGCCCTCCGCCAGCTTCTTCCCTGTGGGACACGTGCTTCTGCCAAGTCCTCGCTCCAGCGCACATTTGATTGCAGTGCAAAGCCAATCCAGCTCACTAAAACAGCAGAAAGTGAATTGGTTTTGGCTGGAAAGCAAACTGAATTGGCTTCTTACGGGATCCAGCGAGCACTAGGGCTGGTGCAACGCAGAGAGAAGATGAGCTGTGCAGCTGAGGGCAGGGACCGCAGAAGAGCTCTAGGCGAGGTGAGAACAGTAAACAGCAGAAAAGCTGTTAACATGCCTCAGCCGGAGCAGGGACAGTCTTACCACACTCCAGCCATTCACACAACACATCTTGAGTATTCAACATCTCTAGGTGTCTCCTCACTGCAGGGACAGCTGCTCCCCACAGCTACTTTAGTGGGATTTCTGATTCAGCTCCAGCATGAGACTGCACTACCAGTTACGTACCTTAAAATCAAGAGGCACTGATACCATAAGAGTGCTGCAGTGTAAGCCCTGGGAAGGAAGGGGATTTTCTGGTCCCAGCTCTTGCACAGGGTGGTGCCACAGCCTAGAGAAGCTTTCCAAGGCTTGAGATCAGCTGGGCATGGTGCCACATTAACACCACCCTCCTGCTTCTTGGCATGGGTTGGCTTGGTGTAGAGCACTGCACATCAGACAAGTTGTTTCCTGGGGTGCTAGTTCGTGGGTCTTTTCCAGGCTCTCTACAAAACATCCCAAGCAGGAAGCAAACCAAGGTTACAGAGCACCTTTCCTGTGTAAGAATCACAAAATCGTCGAACTGTTAAAGTTATGAAAGACCTCTAAGAACATTAAGGCCAGCTGTCACCCAATGAGTGCTATGCCTACACGTTTTTAAACTCCTCCAGAGATGGTGACTCCACTGCTTCCCTGCACAGCTTGTTCCAGTGCCAAACCACTCTGTCAGTAAATAATTTTTCCTGATATCCAGTCTAAGCCTCCCCTAGTGCAACTTGAAGCTACTTCCTCTCATCCTGTTGCTAGTTTCTTGGAAGAAGACACCAATACTCATCTCACCCTAACCTCACTTCAGTTAGCTGTAGAGAGCTGTAACGTTTCTCCTCAGTCTCCTTGTCTCTCTACAACTGCCACAGAGGAGGGTGTAGAGACGTGGGGGTTGGTCTCTTCTCCCAAGTCACTAGTGATAGGACAAGAGAAAATGGCCTCAAGTTGTGCCAGGGAAGAGTTAGGGTGGATATCCAGAAAAATATCTTTCCTGACAGAGTGGTCAGGGGTTGGAACAGGCTGCCCAGGGAGAGGGTGGAGTCATTGTCCCCGGAGGTGTAGATGTGGCCCTAGGGAACAGGGTTTCGTGGGCAGGATGGGGTTTGGGTTGATAGCTGGACTGGGCTATCTTGGAGGTCTCTTCCAACCTTAATGATTCCGTGATTCTCCAGACTAAACAACCCCGGATCCCTCAGCTGCTCCTCATAGGTCTTGTTCTCCAGGCCCTTCACTAGCTTCGTTGCCCTTCTCTGGACCTGCTCCTGCACTTCAGCACCTTTCTTGTACTGAGGAACCCAGTGCTCTNTGTAGATGTGGCCCTAGGGAACAGGGTTTCGTGGGCAGGATGGGGTTTGGGTTGATAGCTGGACTGGGCTATCTTGGAGGTCTCTTCCAACCTTAATGATTCCGTGATTCTCCAGACTAAACAACCCCGGATCCCTCAGCTGCTCCTCATAGGTCTTGTTCTCCAGGCCCTTCACTAGCTTCGTTGCCCTTCTCTGGACCTGCTCCTGCACTTCAGCACCTTTCTTGTACTGAGGAACCCAGTGCTCTAGAGAAGGGTTCGCCAGAGTACAGGAGGACAGTCACTTCCCCACTTCCTCTGGCCACACTACAGATGATCCGAGCCAGGGCAGGAGTGCCCTTCGTGTTCACCCAGGCGCGCTGCTGGCTCAGAGGTAGCCGGTGCCTCCCCAAAGCTGCGCTGAACAGACTCGGTCCCGGTTCCGCGCCGCACGGGGACCTCGTTCGGCCGAACTCAGCAGCAGCCTGGCCGGGGCAGGGCCGGGGCAGCCCCTCCCTCCCTCCCTGGGCCCGGGGCGGAGCAGCACCTGCGGCGGGGTGGGGCTGGGCGGGGCGGGGCGGTCCGAGTAGCTCCCGGTAGTGGAGGGTCGGGGCGGAGCCGGGCGCTGCCCTCAGGTGAGGGGCGCAGGGCTGGGGCTGCCGGGCTTCCCTCCGGGGCGCCGGGGTCGGGCTGGCTGCGGGGCCGCTCCAGGGGGCGGAGGCGGTTTGGGCTTGGTGCGGGGTGAGGACGTGGAGCCCAGAACCAGCCCGTGGGAAGGCGCGGGGCTGCCTTTGCTCAGCCAGGTCAGCCATGGCCGGGTGTGGTTTCTCCTGTGGCACCCTGGAGAGACGGAGCTGGAGGCGCTGAGGGTAAAGGCACCTTCAGCAAATAACATCCCACGAGGTTTGATACCAAATCACCAGGAGGGTGTCTTCTCGCCCACTTTCTTCTGGCCCAGCACAACTCAGCCTGTAGCTAGAGCGTAGCCAAACCGCAGGAGAGGGTTGGTGCTGTCCCACTTTCCAGCGATGGGTGCCACCTCAGAGGAGCTCCCAGGGCAAAGGTGACAGCCCACGCTCTCAGGTTTGCCCTGCCAGCAGTAGCAGTGGCCGTATGCCCGCATGCTCATGCAATACACTGGTGTTTGCTGGGTTTGGTGCTTTATGTAGGAGACAATATTAGAGAAGCCAGAAATCTTGGTGGTCACTATATCTTTGCAGCAAAGCTAAGGGAGTCAGAGCAGACCTAGTAAAACAGCTAAGGTGGTAAATAAGCTAAACATTGCAACTGCTCCATTCATAGAAAAATGTGAAGAAAACCTTTAATGCAGTTGTTTACTTGTACTTTGAAAGATTTTCCTTCCTTCACCTTGTAAGGAAGTGTGTGCTGAGCCTTCTCACAGCATGAAATGGATGCGAGTGCTAGTCAATGAGTAACTTTTCAGCAGAGCTCTAACATGAACCACTTTAAATTCTCTAGGTCAGGAAGAGGTTTCAGAAGGAAGGAGTACATGTAAGGAACACGATGTCTCACGCCGGTAGACGATACCAAGATAAGCAGTACAGGCACCGTGAGAACCATGGATCTGACAGATACGAGGAAGACAGAAGAGCAAGAAAACTGTATCCCTACCACGCGAGGTAGGTGGTTTTACCTTAAGGAGTGTCTACTGTCTTCTTTGTTTGCTTTTCAATAACCTTCCTGTTGCAATAGTAAAGAAAGCGTTTACTCAGCCTTGAAATCATGAAGCATGAGCACATTCAGAATGAGGAAGCTCTTTTACACCCAGAAATGTCACCTGTTTCTTTGTGTTGAGCTCAGGAGGGAGCAAAAAGAGAGGCTGCCTGATGCAAAGAGGAATGTGAGTTTCCTGGGATTTTCTGGATCAGATTGTCCAAGGAAGGGCAACAAAGCTGGTGAAGGGTCAAGAGAACACGTGTTATAAGGAGTGGCTCACGGAGCTGAGGTTGTTTAGTCCAGAAAAAAGGAGGTCCAGGCTAGATGTAATCGCTCTACAACTCCCTGATGGAGGTTGTAATGGCATGAGGTCTGTTACAGAGGAAATCGCCTCAAGCTGTGCCTAGGCAGGTTTAGACTGGGTATTAGGAACAACTTCTTCACCAAAAAGGTCAACAAGCACTGGATCAGGCTGCTCAGGGAAGCGGTGGAGTCATCACCTGTGGAGATATTTAAAAGACACAGACATGGTGCATAGAACTTCTCCCCAGTGAGGGTGACAGAGCAGTGGAACGGGCTGCCCAGGGGGGTGTGGAGTCTCCTTCACTGGAGATGTTTAAGACCCACCTGGATGTGTTCCTTTGTGACTTGGTCTGGGTGATCCTGCTGTGGCAGGGGGATTGGACTAGATGAGCTTTTGAGGTCCCTTCCAATCCATAATGATTCTGTGATTCTATGATTAATGATGGACTTAGCAGCGATTGGTTAATGGTTGCACTCCATGATCTCAAAGGTCTTTTCAACCCAAACAGCCTGATGATTCTGTTATTCTAGGTTGCGTCACAAGTGGGTGAGGTGCAGCCAAGTCTCTTGATACTGTTCCTGAGGAGGCTGGTCAGCAGGTGACAACACAGGGCTGGCCAAATCCACATTGCTTAAATGAAAATGTGATGCTCCTGACACCCACGCAGAGATGTACTGAACACTCAGGGTGCTCTAGCTGAGCTGTGAACAAATTCATAGTAACCTAAACCAGTCAGTAAATGGCACTTGTTTCAGAGTCTGGGGCTGTTTGTGGCACTTAACCACAGAAAGTGTTCTCAAGGATCATCTCATCTAGTCCAACCTACCAAGCTAAAGAGACAGTTTAAATTAGCTGTCCCAGCAGCCTGTCAAGCTGGGTCTTAAAACTGTCCAATGTAAGGCAATTGGCCACTTACCTTGGGAGATGATTCCAGTGATTAATTGTTCTCATGAAGAAGAATTTTCTTTGGATTCTAACTGCAATGTCCCCAGGAGTAGCTTACATCCATCACCCCTTGTCTTTTCCAGAGGACTCCTTGTAGAAAGGGAGTCACTGCCTTCTTGGTAGCCACCCTTCAGGTACTGGGACATGGTGATAAGGTCTCAAGGGTGTGAACGTACCCATCTTGCTTTCCTCATATGGAACCCACTTGATGGCCAGTCAGACCTTATCAGCCCAATAAGCACTAATAGGTTTGGAGTGACCAGTGAACTCTTGGGATACAACAGTTCTTCCAGCCTACAGCTTTGGCTGGTTTCCTGTAAGGGCAACTGAGTTGCAGAAGAGAGGTCCTTAGCTCTAAATACCGATGGCAAATGAGCCACAGCAGGACAGTGTTTGGTCTCTGTGGGCATGAGCGTAGGGCAACTTAAGAACAGAACAAAGAGGAATAGGAGGTTGATTGAGATGATTGAAGTGCTGGAGTAGTCCCTGATAACATGCATTTTAGCAAGAGTGGAATGAGAATTAAAGCAGCAGCTTTTATCCTACATAGCACAATATGTGAAAGGAGAGCTATAAATCAAACCACTACTTCTCAACAAGGAACTTCTCTTGGAACCTCTGCATTTTGACTTTGGTTTTAAATGACTGGACACACAGACTGAAACTGGGTTGACCATAAAGGACCATGGGGCAAACAGACCATCTCTGTATCTGCTGGGGATCAGAGGAAGAGAAGCTGCTCCTACCGATCTGTAGTAGCCATGGAGACAATTGCTGCAGTCAAGCTGACAGTCTGTGGGGCACTACCCCTCACTACCACTAACTGAAAGACTTTTCCATGTGCTGCTGCTGCTGCTGCTGGAGTTTGGCCTAACCTCGCAGCGTGTCCCTGATCTGCTCTCATGACAACATCTGATTTTGTAAGGAAATTCCAGTGTTTTGGAGAAGACTTGGGCTGACTGGCCAAAAAACCCCTTCAGAACCTCTTAGCAGAGTCTCTTAAGATGAGCAGTGGGCTGGAGGATCTTCTGTATGTGGAGAGACCGAGAGAGCTGGGGCTGTTTAGACTGAAGAAGAAGAGGCTGAGGGGAGACCTCATAAATGCTGAGAAATATTGAAAGGGCAAGTATCAGGAGGATGGGACCAGCCTCTTCTTGGTGATGCCCAGCAGTAGGACCAGGGGCAATAGACATAAATTGAAATGCAGGACATTCAGTTTGAACATAAGGAAAAGCTTCTTTATGTGAAGGGCGACCAAGCAGTGGCACAGGCTGCCCAGAGAGGTTGTGGAGTCTATCTCTGGAGACATTCAAAGCCACCGGGGTGTGTTCCTGTGTGATCTGCTCTAGGAGAACCTGCTTTGGCAAGGGGGTTGTTCTAAATGGTCTCCAGAGGTCCCATGCAGCCCCTACCATTGTAAGCTTCTACGATGCTGCAGTGAAATAGCTGCGAGGAGTTCTGTGGAAGCAGTAATCTGGGCGCCTGATGCTCTCATTCCTTGCAAGAATGCTTTCTAGCCAGAGTGCTGCTCTCTCCAAGCACATTTCTGTCTTGAAAACTCCTACAGCAAGCGTCCTCTTGGTGCTGAGGAGCAGGAGCTGCGCTGCCAGGAAATGGAAAGTCCTGAAGGTAAACAGGGGCCGAGGCAGAATAGCCACTGTGAGGGAGAAAACAGCCCAAGGAAAAAGTCTTCTAATTGCCCTCTGTTGTTGAAGGGGGATTTTTGGTTGGGGCTGTTGCGGTGGTGGTGGGGTTTATGTTTTCTTGTCTGGCAAGCAGCAGGATACAACGGAGAAGCAGCTGCATCAGGAGTACCAAAGGGATTGCTTTCAAGCTAACTGAAAGTCTTGCAAATCACAGGGCTGGTGTAATTTATGTGACACAGCTGCGTAGACGCTGCGCTGGTTGCACAAGACACGGGACAAAGGTCAGACAAATCACAACGTTTCGGCCAAATAGAGCTGTTGGCAACTCATGCGGAGATGCTGGCAACGGCCTTGTTATTGAATCTCTTAATTAAAATGTACAAACTACAAAGGAGATGATTTAATGTGGATGAACAAGATAATATTTGTAAGTCGAAGCTGGAATTGGATGAAGCTGAACCTCCGCAAAGCGATACCGGGAAACAAAACTGCAGCTGAAGATGCTGATCTGTGGATAAGAAATTCAAGACAAATACTAAATAGGAAGAGGACTTTTAAAAATAGGAATGCTGAATGAGACTGGAAACAATGACCAAGGCATCCAGCTGTACCTCGAGAAGAAAAGCTCCAGCCACCCTTCCAGGGAGGGAGAGCACTGGGATGAGACCAAATGCCACCAATTTACGTGCGGTGTTTCAGCCTGCCTGCTAACTCAGTTTAAAAAGGGTAAATTGCCCTTCTGCTGTAGAATAACCTCATTTTCACCAACCTTACAAATCATTAGGCTTCAGACGTGGAGCTGTACATCACTGCAGCCACGGAGACGTCGCAGGGAAGCGCCACGTTGCAGAGCCCACGTGGAGAGCGGAGACCGAAGAAAGTGATTCTTCTTTTTAGGGTGAATTCTAGAGTCCTCTTCAAATATCATCAAAGACCTCAAAAAAAGGGAAATAGGCAATTTTCTCTCCCCACTTTAAAATCTGTTTCTTTTAACAGCTTTTGTTCTTTT
The DNA here is from genome assembly GCA_013400115.1 of Rhinopomastus cyanomelas. Lineage (NCBI taxonomy): Eukaryota > Metazoa > Chordata > Aves > Bucerotiformes > Rhinopomastidae > Rhinopomastus > Rhinopomastus cyanomelas. The sequence continues at coordinate 514,454 of VXBP01003566.1, read as the reverse complement.
AAAAGGGATTTTAGCGAGACATGGTTATTGAAATTACAGGCTTGATAGAACACCCAATGGAATAGCTTGGAACAGAGTAGAATCATCGAAGCTGGGAAAGACCTTTAAGATCACCACGTCCATCTGTCTGCCTTACAACCCCCAGCCACTACCCCATCTCCTGAAACACCCTGTCTACCCGTTTGTTGTGGAACCCCTCCAGGGACGGTGCCTCCATCCCCTCCCTGGGCAGCCTGTCCCAAGGCCTCCCCACTCTCTCTGGGAAGAAGTTTTTCCTAAGATCCAACCTGAACCTCTCATGGCACAGCCTGACCCCATTTCCTCTTGTCCTATCGCTAGTACCTATGGAGAAGAGGCCAACACTCACCTCACTACACCCTGCCTTCAGGTGGTTGCAGAGAGGCACGAGGTCCCCTTTCAGCCTCCTCTCCTCCAGGCTGAGCAGCCCCAGCACCGCCAGCCTCTCCCCACACAGCTGAGCTACTTCACACGCTGAATCAGTGTCAAAACCTTCCTGTTTTGTGTTCTCAGGCCTGGTAAAATGTTTGGTTTTAACGAAAAAGCTGTTACTCGTTGGGATGGGATTAGAAACACTCTCCCCACCCTCATCCTTGCTCCCTTTTCCCAAGTAACCTGAACAGTTCATGCGGCTGATTCAGTGGGTACCCAGGGTTCCAAAATGCGATCGAGATCCTCGTGATCGCGGATTCATGCAGGTGTTTGGGATGTTTGCTTTCAAAACAAAAAACCACCTCAATGAAGCAGTCCCACTAACAGCAGTGTCCCCAGTTTCTCATGTTCTAATGCTCAGGAACCATGATCTAATTAATATACATCAGCCATCCCTCCACTGCAGATCGACAGAAGACAGCCGAGGTGGCCAGCACTCAAGGACTTCTCTGGTTTGCTCAGCCCCTTACTCTAAAACCCCAGGAGCAGCAAGGGAGTGCTTTGGCTCAGCCCCAGAGGGTTACCCTGCCAAAGAAACCTTCTCAATGAAGTGCTCAAAGGTGTGCACGACCAGAGGTACGTGAGAAACCTGTCACCTGCCAGTCCACCCCTCCCCTTCCGGTGACTTGCTTTGATTTCTGTGTTGAGGAGCACAGCAAACTAAACTTGAAAAGAACCCCAAACTCAACGCACCAGAAGCTGGGAGAGTTGATGAGGGGCATAACCGTGGGTCATGTTTTGAGTATCTAAAGGCAGGAGTTTGAGAGGTAGTTAGAAACTCGGGAAATGCTTCTCTGGAATACAAATTCAAAGGTGGCTGTTGGAAGTCTGATGCCAGATGATTTCTGCCACATGCCTCTCAGAGTTTTTGTCAATCCAGGATAAATCCAAGCATCACTGATGTATCTTCAGATAACACTGTGGGAGACAGTGCTGCTTTATGGACATGGATTGGGTGACACAGTTCTTGAGAAACCACATGGTTTTTCATAGCTAGCAGGTGACTACAACAAGCAGAGAAATAGACATTAATGCGGGAGGAAACAGAACCATCATTAGGGATTGGAAGGGACCTCAAAAGATCATCCAGTCCAATCCCCCTGACACAGCAGGATCACCTAGACCAAGTCACACAGGAACACATCCAGCTGGGTCTTAAACATCTCCAGTGGAGGAGACTCCACAACCCCCCTGGGCAGCCCGTTCCACTGCTCCATCACCCTCTCTGTGAAATCAGCCTTAACATCTAGTCAGCTCCTTCCCTTAGACTGAAGAAAAGAACATGGGAAATAAAGAGGTGACTGGTGGCAACCAATATGGCTTCACCAAGGGCCATCCGTGGCTGACGAATGTGGTGACCACTTTACAGTGCAGTTACAGTGTTTGTGGATAAGGGAAGAGCAACTGTTCTCATCCACCTGGACTTTTGCAGGGCATTTGACCCTATCCCATATGACATCCCGGTATCTGAATGGGAAAAACACAGATTTGACTGGTTGTTCCACTTGGTGAATGAAGAACTGGCTGGATAGTGGCAGTCAGATTGTTGTAGTCAATAGCCCAGTGTCCAAGTGGGAACCAGTGATGAGAGACGTTCCCCAGAGCTTGGTACTGGTGCTATTTATTGTTAGTGACATGGACATGAATGCCCCCTCAGCAAGATTGCTGGTGACACCAAGCTGGGTGGGGTGGTCCACATGCTGGAAGGAAGGAGGCCATCCAGAGGGACCTGGACAGTGTTGAAAGCTGGGCCAAAGGCTAACCTCATGAGGTTAAACGAGGCCAAGTATAAGGTCCTGCACCTGGGTTGAGGCAGTCCCAAGCACAAATACAAGATGGGTGGTGAATGGCTTGTGAGCAGCCCTGCGGAGAAGGACTAGGTAGGCATCGGTTAATGAAAAACTCAACATGAGCCAACAATAAGCAAGTGCAGCCCAGAAAGCCAACCTTATCCTTGGCTGCACCAAAAGAGAAGTGCAGCCAGCTGGTCAAGGGAGTTAGATTCTTCCCCTGCTCTGCTTTTGTGAGACCTCACTACTACTGGAACAGAAGGTGGCAGAAGGTTCCTATTGCCTTCTGAATCCATGCTCTGCAGATTCACACGCGTGAAGCCCCTGTGCTAGGTCAGCAGGGAAGAGCTTGAAGGTTGTCAGAAGTCGTTGGACAGGACCAGCAGGTATATGAGGAAAGGCAGTTGTGGTGGTGCCAGGACCTCTACGCAGAGGTTGGCTTGTTTTGAGAATTTATCTTGACTTCTGGGTGCAGCTCTGGTCAAGCTCAGCTCAGAAGGGCACGATGGGTCTGCAAGAGGTGTAGGGCTGGGAAGCCAATAGAACTCGAAAGACTTTGCTCTTGATAGGCACAGAATTGTCTATTCTTGAATCTGTGATGAAGGGATAGGACCACAGTGTCAGGGAGAAGAGCCAGACCTCATTCTAAAATAATGTGTCATGGAGAAGGTGAATACATGAGGTTATTATTAGGTACCTTGAATAGCACCAGAATCAGAGACAACTTTAATCAGAGATGTTTAAGACCCACCTGGATGTGTTCCTGTGTGACTTGGTCTAGGAGATCCTGCTGTGGCAGGGGGATTGGACTAGATGATCTGTTGAGGTCCCTTTCAATCCCCAGTGATTCTATGAGTCTACGATCAAAAGAGCACTTTCTCACGCAGCACAAAGAGACCGTGGAAGTCTTTACTCACAAGATAATATGGAGCCCAAACTTGCAAAAGGAGATTCAGGAAAAGATAAAACACATTTGATAGGTCTGTGAGGACCTGTGGCGCGAGGAGCAAGAACATGTTGTGTTCGGAGCTCCCTTCAAAAGCAGCTTCAGCAACTTTGGTTCGACACAGAGGTGTTTGTTCGCTGCGTGACAGCGCTGGGGGAACATTAGGAGGTGAAGGGGCTGTTCCCTGAGACACGGAGCGAGAGGCGACCGTGCAGAGACCACCAAAAGTGGCCTTCTGCAGCCGCTGGGTTCCACGTGGTGGTGCCAAGGGCTGCAGTTTAATGTGAGGCCTTTGACTTCCCATCCTCTCCAGGGCTGTGGAAGATGACTCGTGCTTGGGCAGCAGCAGGGAAATCAAGAGCTGGCTAAGAGCGATGCCTCAAAGAACTGCTGGGAGCAAGTAAACCAAAGCTGCTGCTTCTAGACCTGTTGGTTCATGACAAATCTTCATGTTGCCCTGATCCCGAGTCAGAGAGGTTGGCTGAAGTTTTGTTACTGGTTTCAGTCACTTCTTGCTTTGTACTGGTATCCATGAGGGCAGTCATACTGGTAGCAAATGGTTTTAATACTTTGCATCCAGATACACTACTTTTAAGTGTGACTGTTGTCTCCATTTCAGTTCTCTTGTTCAGTTCTCCTCCTCTGCTTTGGTTCCTCCTCACGTCGGTCACATTTTTGTCCCCTCCAAAAGCAGAGCAAAACTTTCCTTTGATGTTTTCTCACCCTTCCTACTTATCTCTTCCTCGTGCCACCAACTCAGCTTAGCAGAGAGGTGACCAGAGCTATGTGGTAAGAGGTGCCTTCACTCCCTCGAGAAGTTCAGCATTTGAGATCCTTTCCAGCAGTGACTGCTGCTTTTGTGAGTCACCACGTGTGGTCAAAGTACTCGTCTGCTCCTCTAAAAGGTCTGGAGTATTGTGTCCACTTCTGGGCCCCTCAGTTCAAGAGGGATGTGGAGCTGCTGGAGGGAGACCAGCATAGGGCAACAAGGATGATGAAGGACGTGGAGCACCTGCCTTATGAGGAGAAGCTGAGGGAGCTGGGTCTCTTTAGCTTGGAGAAGAGGAGACTGAGGGGTGACCTCATTAATGTCTATAAATATTTGAGGGGTGGGTGTCAGGAGGATGGAGCCAGGCTCTTCTCAGTGTCATCTAGTGATAGGATGAGGGGCAATGGCTGTAAGCTGGAACACAGGAGGTTCCACATAAATGTCAGAAGGAGCTTCTTCCCAGTGAGGGTGACGGAGCACTGGAGGGGGCTGCCCAGGGGGGTTGTGGTTGCCTGGTGAAGGGATGTCTATAGTGGTCAGAAGGCCGAGTCTTTTGGCTGCACTGTTTGAATTTGGTACCAGTGGTTCCACATCCTGTGTCAGGGATCAAGGTTTAAATTCCCCTTTACTTGTACTTCCATAGATACTTCTTTTAAAACTCCGAAGCCTCCTGAACACATTTGGTAGCCCACTTACTAAATCTTTGCAGAACTGGTTATGCAGCAAGGTCCACAAAAAAGCATGTTTGTGATGCAGCCATCAGCGTACCCCCTGCAGAACACACACATCTCACACTTAGTTCCTCCTCGTGGAGAGAGAGTACTTTGTCTTCTGTGCCTGCTCTACCTGCTTCTTTCCAAGACACGCAGCCTGTAAACACATGCACTGGTGTCCGTGTGCGCGTGCACACACTTACACCTGCACTGAAGCACGCTCGCCCTCGGATACTCCACCCCTGGGTAGTACCCCCTGCTTCACTGGGTTGCAAGGCCAGGGTGTGGTTGGGCTCAGTACCTACCTATAGCGCCACCGACAGAATTGAGGGGATCAGTCTGGCTACAAGGAACTCCTGAAGTGGCCCAAGCCTCTTGGCCAAACCATCTCGAGCACCTTTCCGTGAAGGGCAAGCAGCAGCAGGAGGATGCTTGTTACCTCATTTCTCTGTGGGAGGACTAACAAGGGGCAGAGCAGGACTATCAGACCATCCTTCATGGTGGTTGTCACTGGCTTTCTTCAATTAGAGGCATCTGGCAACACAAGAGATGGATTTGTCCAAGTCCCTCGTGTGCTGCCTCAGCTCCTTCTTCCCAGCCCAAGCAGCTCTGACAGCAACTGAGCCATTGCTCCAGAGGAAAACGCCAGGCTGATGGATGCTAGTGGCACAAGATGGGTCTGCACCAACCACAGATCCTGCCCCGCAGCAGTCGGACGCTGTGTTGAGCACCTTGTACTCTTGGCTGCCAGGCTGCACCAGAAGAAGATTCACGGTTCTGTAATTTACCTCAGAACTCGGGGAGCAGCTTGCAGGGGTTTCATCGCCCAGGCTGTGCCCAGCATCCATCACATTCACTGATCTTAGCCTGACCCCTAGTGAGCGGCCACAGAGGACTCAGACCGATCCAACGCCTTCCCCCAGCACCTGCCCCTGCGAGAAGTCATCTGCCCCGTGGTTTGTTGAGGGGTTATTTTCATTAAAAACCCTTTGTTACCTTTATCAGTCGCGTAACATAAGGGCAAGGCATCAGTTCAGGACCCTCAGGCTTTCTGCTGGGGGTGAGGCTGTGGCTGAGAGCGCGTGAGCCGCTACCAAATTCACCTTCCCCCATGTGCGAGGTGCAGTTTGCCTCCTTCTCCCCCCCTTCTTCCTTCGTGCAGCCGGGGGGCTCCTTCTTGAGCTTCACGAGAGTTTGGTCTCCGAACGACCTGCAGTAGAAGCCACATCTGCTTAGCTAATAAGTGTAAATTAGCAAACACTTAGAAAAACAACACAAAGTGTAAATTAAAGCCATCTTAAAGGACCTGAAGAACTCGCATGATTTTTGCAGCCACTAGAAGCTTCCAGGTGCTTTAGCATCAGCATTTTGCTCGTACTTCTTGCCAGCGGCCAGGCTGCGGCCACCGAGCGCTTGCCTTGGCAGAGCGAGGCTGATGGAGCGCTGTCCCCGCGGGAAGGGCCGTTTCTCAAGCGCACTGACAAATTGGAAAAGCAATTTGCCCAGCCTGCAAACGGTGCCCACGAGAGCTCACTCTGCCCTGTCTTTCTTAAAGCCACGCTCTCTGGTAGCAGGAGCCACGAGAACTGACTCAGGGACTGGGCTGTGTGTGGTTTCGGTGAACTTCTGTCACCCCCAGGTTGCAGCAGAGGGATTCTGACACCTTTCCCCATCTTTCTGCTCCTTACAGGCGTTTTGAAATTTGTGGAGATCACGGTTAACCTCCTGGTGCTGATCTGCGTGGCTGCTGCTCAAGCCTCTGTCGCAGGCTTCACGTCCTTCGGTGGCTTCGGCATGGGCTCCTTCAGCCTGAATTCAGCCTACAGCCCCTTCGAGGGTGTGGAGCTGCAGGAAGTGAGGGAGCTCGACATGCAGTTCACTCAGATGAGAGCTCCTTGCGTCTACGGCGGAGTAGCCTTCGCCCTAACAGCAGGAGCGCTCACTCTTGTCTTCCTTGTCGTGGGGGCAAAACCCATCCAGGAGCTCAGCGTGAGGCTGCTGGCTGGCGAATGTGCCTTCAACCTGCTGGCCGGCACAGCTTACGTCACAGCAGTCGGCCTCTACCTTCACTTCGTGAGCCAGGTGAACTCCACCGAGGTGTGCCGGAGGCGTGCGAGGCTGTACGCACGCCGCGGTTACACCTCCATGGACTGTGTGGTGCAGGGAGGTGACGCGGCCGTCGCCCTGTTTGGTGTGGCTGCTGCCTGCCTGTACTTCGCCAGCTTCGCGGTCTGTGCCCGGGCTGCCCGCACAGTCCGTGCCTTCCAGAGCCACGTGGCCATGGCTCGGCACAGCCCCGAAAGCAGCATCGGGGACACGAGCATCAGAAAGCACCACCACGGCACCCATAGGACCTCTGACAGCTCCCACAACATCCACACACTCGCCACGCTGGTGTGACCTCAGCTCTGGGCTGAGCCCAGGAGCTGGAGCCAGGGTGAGGGGTTGCCCCACGTGGCAACAGGCAGCCAGTCCAGCACGCGTTGCCCTGCGAGGAGCGGAGCTGCGTGTCGGCCTGCCAAGCGCAACCGCGCTGCTGCACCGCGATGTGGTAACGCTGGTGCTCGGCCGGTGTGTAATGAGCGGTTTTGCCTCGTTCTCCAGGCAGGGCTTGTGTGCCCAACGCGTCTGGCTGTGACCTCCTCAGGCTGCGCAGAGCAAACCCAGGCAGCAGCGGGCTGTGGCTGGTTGTAACCGCGGTGCTGCCCAGCTCCCGCCAGCAGCCGCCTGCCTTCCTTTCTCACAGCAGGCAGCCTCGAGCAGCCCCTGTGCCTGTTGATGGATCCTCGTGCCACAGGCCGTGCTGCTCACGAAGCCGTGGGCGCGCGATGCCTTCCTGGATCACAGCAGAAGCTGCTGCTGGGAAGAAACCAGCTGCAGTTCCATACTCCGCTGTCCCCATCTCACTGAGCACAGTCAGACCTGAAAGGCAGCCCGTTGGTCAGCCGTCAGCCTAGTGGCGATATCACTGCAACCACTTGTGTTGCTGGAGCTGCCTACACAAGGTTGGGCTGGTGGTAGGAAGAGCCCGAGATGGGAACACGCTGGCTGCCCCTGTGTTTTCCCTGGGAGTGCTGTGACAGCGGCAGAAGGCACACGCACCCTTCCAAAACACATCGCGCGTGAGTGAACAGGAGTAACTGTGTGACCCCAGGGCTGAGAGAATAAATATAAGAGAGCACCTTTGAAGAGTCCTTCTTTTGAGGCAGATGAAATAGATCACTGGGCTTCAAAGATGAGAGAGTGAGAGTGGAGCTGTTGGAGGGAGACCAGCGTAGAGCAACGAGGATGATGAAGGAAGTGGAGCACCGCCCTTATGAGGAGAGGCTGAGGGAGCTGGGTCCCTTTAGCTTGGAGGAGACTGAGGGGTGACCTCATTCATGTCTATAAATATGGGAAGGGTGGGTGTCAGGAGGATGGAACCAGGCTCTTCTCAGTGTCATCTAGTGATAGGACCAGGGGCAGTGGGTATAAACTGGCACATAGGAGGTTCCACATAAATGTCAGAAGGAACTTCTTCCCGGTGAGGGTGACGGAGCACTGGAAGAGGTTGCCCAGGGGGGTTGTGGAGTCTCCTTCACTGGAGATGTTTAAGACCCACCTGGATAAGTTCCTGTGTGACTTGGTCTGGGTGATCCTGCTGTGATGGGGGGATTGGACTGGATGATCTTTCAAGGTCCCTTCCAATCCCTAATGATTCTGTGATTCTATGAAAAGGCTGCACCCGAAAGCCTTGAAGCCCACAAGCCCCTTTGTGAGATTTGTCATCTTGCAGGAAGGGGGGAGGCAATGTTGATGCTGGCTGTGCTTAGACTGGCCAGTTTTGTCTGGCTCAGAGCCACGGTGCAGATGAGGCTCTTTTGAACCACAGCAGAGCTATTTTATTGCCTCCTTCATATTCACATGCACACGTGCACACGTAGGGCTCAGAGGAATATGTTTGAGGTAACATAAGCCAAACAAGAAAAGGTTGTGGCTCTAATTAGAGGTGACTGCAGGAGCCTCCACACTGTTTGTCATTTATGTATCACCTTAGGCATCTCTCTAACACAGCAGCCAGCTTCACAGCATCATTACCCTTTCGAAGAGACAAGGGTGAAGAGTTTCTACAAACTCTCTGATACTCACGGTAGCCATGAAATTAAGACTTTGGTTCTTAGTGCTTTGCTTCTAACCAGAGCTGCACTGGTGCACTGTGATCATCTGCAAAGTCTGTCTGAGGGGTGGCGGGCACACAGTGAGAGCCACAGCTCACCACCAGCTAAGCATTTGGCATAATCATTCAGGCTGGAGAGATCTCCAAGATCATCCAGTCCAGCTATCAGCTCAACGCCACCCTGCCTGCCAGCTTCACTGCCCTTCTTCAGACTCACTCCAGCACCTCAATGCCCTCCTTGGTTTGAGGTGCCCAAAGCTGAACTAGTGCCCAGTACAGGGAGATGGATCCCTTCCCTGCTCCTGCTGGCCACACTATGTCTGGTGCAGGCCAGGATGCCACTGACCTTCTTGGCTACCTGGGCACACTGCTGGCTCCTGCTTGGCCACTGTTAGTCAGCACCCTCAGGCCCTTTTCCACCAAGCTGTTCTCCAGCCACTCTGCCCTGAGCCTTCTTGGAAGCCCTGGGCCTCCTGCTCACTTTCTTCCCTGGCACCGTGCGGGAAGTCATTGGGAAATAGCTGGAAGAGGAAATAAACACTGGTGCTGTTTCCTCCACTGACCTTCACCGAGGGACGTGCAGCAGAGGAGGAGATCTCACAAACACTCCTAAGGGGACTGGGGCAGGGAAGACAACGTTTTCCTTCCCCTTGGGGTGAAGGAGGAGCCACACACCATCACAGCAACCGGAACCAGCCTGCCTCCTGCCTGCAGCAAGACTGTGTTAGGTCTGTACCCGGTGTGAAAATCTTTGCTGCACAAGCCGATGCCACACAGGAGCAGAAATGCTCTGGCACACGCGTGGACCAAGGCTGCAACAGGCTGCTGTCCCCAGCTGCCTCTGCAGGTGCTTCTACTCCCTGGGCAGATCAGCCACCATATCCCACCTTCTGCTGTGCCCCACCGTCACCTCTGCGCAGCGGCAGCCGGTTTGAAGTGATACTCCTCCTCTTGGCCAGGAAACAAAGGCAGAGGTAATGACTTCTGGCAGCCCTCACATTTCTGTTCGCCTGTCCCAGCTGCCCCACCTGCCTGCAACCTTCAGCGACAATAAACTCAGCCCTTTCTTTGAAGCAGCCCCCTGTTGCACCTGTAAGCAAAGGACTGCACACAGCGCTCACCCTGGGTCCATCTTCAGTGAGGAGCATCCTCGGGGTGCCTCCAGCAGTGACTGCTTCAGTGTGACAGCCCTCAGCTTGTCAGCTGCTGCGAGGGAAGCAGTGAAAGCAAAGGTCAAAGCTCTGGGGGTTGTCCTGTGGCGTCTCCCAACCTAAAAGAGTCAGAGCTCTAGTGCAGCAGGAAGCCTTCTAGCATGCCAGATCTGCTTTGGAATTTCACAAACAGGAATGAACGGGCTGCTGCCAGCCTTGGAGATGCGAGGAAAAGGATGCAGGTTGCAGGGTGAGCTGGAACTGCCCAACAGGAGAAAAGCCCCACTGCAAGTGGCAGAGCTGGTGACCTACTAGTGCGAGGTGCTGGGGTGAGCTGAGCAGCTCATTTATCTCTGAATGACCTGCAAGACACTCAGGCAGCCCCTTGGTATTTAACCCATCAATGTTCACCTGTCTCCTCCAACGCAGGAGCAAACAGCTTGAGTCAGCCCGAGAGCAAAACCTACAGCTGAGCTCCCTGGCCATTAACTATCTCCACAGGGACCCCCTCAGCACAGCAGAGCCCTAGAGAAAAACACTATGGCTGAACAAATTTGCCTCTGTGCTCCAGCCTGGAGGAGGAAGCAAAGGGCATGACATACCGAGAGCGACCATACGAAAAAACAGAGAGAAAGAAACCACCCTGAGCTCAGCATCCCACTGCCGAGGGACCTGCCATGAGTGTTTGCCATGCTGGACCATGTCCTTTGAGCTCCTGCTTTCCCCAAGTGTCTTCTTGATTCAACTAAGAGCTTGTAGAAATGGTTGAGTCTGGGGGAAATCCTGCCCAGAGCAAACCGAATCGGCACCCAAGGGCACCGGCGTCCTGCTGCAGCAGAACAGGCGAAGCTGTGGGGGATGAGGCTGGGGGAGGACATTCTTCATCCAAAGAGGGGTGACATCCTTTTTACAGTGACAGGAGGATCATCCAGGTACCTGGAGCTGGAAATGCAGCGCTGCTGGAAATCCTGTCTGTGCCCAGGCACTGCCCTTCTGCTGCTGAGCTGCCACGAGGAGGGGCTTTCACACCCATCTGCAGAAAGGGAATTATCACCTGAACACCAGCAAGTTTCCTCTTCTCCTAATGAGTTTAAAACTCCTAAAAAATATTGACTTGTACCACACATTAAGTTGCTTTTCCATTAATTCTTCAAACGAAGAGTAGATGTGGCCCTGGGGAACAGGGTTTAGTGGGCAGGGTAGGGTTGGGTTAATGGTTGGACTGGATGATCTTGGACGTCTCTTCCAACCTTAATGATTCTATGGTTCCAAGAGTCTGGGGGTATCCACTGTGAAGGAAGAGCGAGTGGCACAAACTGGTTGTGCTCCAGCAGAAGCTGAGCCCAGCTGAGGAAGAGGTGGGATCTCAGTTGACCTCAGAAACTGCTTTAAAATGATGGAAATAGACCCAGGGGTTAGAGAACCAAAGAACAGTCTGACTGGAGATTGTTCTCTCCTAATCCGTGTGTTTTACTTCCAGTGCAGATTTGTTATTCCCCCAGCACTTTTGCACCACAACTTCTATTCACCTGAAGTAAAGAGGTTGTGGGACAGACAGCTGGATGTGATGAAGGTCTTTCCCTACCTTGATGATTCTGTGATTCTAAAGCTACAGATGCCCAACAGAACTTCAGCAGCATCAATTTCTCAGGTATATTTGCAGCTCTTGGGTGTCTCCTTTTCTTTTCTAGACTCAGGTCTAGAAGGGGTCTATGACCACATTGCTTGTGACACCCAGCATTACTCATCTCATCCACAATGTCCATCCTCAAGAGAAGGTGGTGCTCAGGGTACTGCAGCAGCTCGCTGCCAGCACAGCACAAAAAGTGTCACAGATGTCACCAACTCCCCTTGTAAACAAAGCATGAGGCTTCTTGCAAGGTCCCCAGGCTGTCAGGGTGTTCCATCTGGTTGGTTCTGGAATGTGATGGTGCAAAACGGGTGAGTCCCAGGACATCTTTCATGACTACAAACAGTCTACTGGCTTCCAGAGATGCCTTTTGCACAGACTTCCACCTGCTGCTGAACTTCCCAAAAGGCTCAGGCTGTGTTGGAGAGCTCAAGTGAAGGACCTGCACGCACCCCACCTCACAGGTGACTGGGGTTTCTGAAGCCTGTAGAAAGGCTGCTGTGACAGGTGCACAGGAGTAAAGACCATGTTTGAAACAGGCTTTCACAGCATCATCAAGGTTGGGAAAGACCTTCAAGACTATCAAGTCCAACCATCTGCCCTATAACCTCAAACCACTAATCCATCTCCTGAAACACCCTGTCTGCCCATTTCTTGAACCCCTCCAGAGATGCATGCACCCCCTCCCTGGGCAGCCTGCTCCAAGGCCTCCCCACTCTTCAGAAGGCTCAGGTAAGGTTGGCTACACTGCTTCCAGCACTACAAGAGAAACTGCACCCTGGGGGTGCTCAGGCATTTGCAGGTGTATGCAGACCTCTAGGTTTTGCTAACCCTTGCTGGCTTCCAAGCTGAGTGTGGATAATGGAAACACAGGAGGAGTTTGCCCAGCTGTTCGGTGAAAACCAGCATTTCACAGACTCATGGGACTTCTTATTCCAGCAGCCGTAAAGCCACACTGTGCACTGCACATCCTTCAGTCACTGGCCTCCCAGCATGGCCAAACCTGCAGATCCAGGCACAGCTTTGTAGACCATCACACACCCACCCTGCTCCTCACCAAGCCCACAGGCATGGAGGACCCCCAGTGACCCAGATAGTCAGTGTTTTAGGACAGGATGCTCAGCGTAGGAGGGGAGAAGCCGCAGGGCACTGAGGGCTGCTGGCAGACAGGGAGCTGACGTTGGCCAGCGTTCCCAGCCACCACAGCAGGGGCACAAACAGTTAAAAGGGGGTTTTCTGTCTCTGACTGTAAAAGTGACTCCCTAACAACGTGGTCCCGTGTCCCCAAGGAAGTGCAGGGAGATCTGGATTTTTGTGCCCGTGTGGCTCAGATCTGATGGTGACGGTCAGGCAAGGTGCTGGTCTCAATAAAGACAGTGGGCTCTGACCCTGATCTCTCTGCCCACCCGCCAGGACTACACGAGTGCTCACTGAGACCATCTCCTTATCTGGCAGCACTGCAGATCCTCTACCCAGCAGCAGCAGATCCTGCTTCCTCACCTCCCTCAGCCCTCACATCGTCATTTGGACTTGCAGCCATCACTTCTGAGACTCAAGAGGCTCCAGTGTGCTTGAGAGCCCTCAGCCAGTATGAAGTAGCCACCTGCCACACCAGCATTGCCCCTAGTTGCTCAGCTGAAGGACAGCTTCTGCAGACCATCCACCCACGATCTCATAGGGTGGTCCACGCGGGGGTGGAAGATGCCCTCGGAAGATGCCGCAGTTCTGGTCCCATCCTGCAGGAACACGAGGTGGAGCCGTTGCAGTTTCCAAGGAGCAGCCATCCGCCTGTTTCTCCCCCTCATCAGAAACAACCCAGGAGGCCTAAGAGCCATTTTCTTCACAGGATTCCTTCTGGTTCAGACAAATGCCATCACCACACCCGTGGGGGAGGAGAAGGTCTCTTGCTGTGGCTGTGGATCTCCCTCCACATGTCTCCATTTCTGAAGAGGGGCTGAGGGCAGTACGGACAGGTTTCTCCACGTTCTAACCTAATCTGTCATTCCAAAAATGCTGGACAAAGGCCTCACTGGCACCTGAGCTGGCTCTGAATGGCCTTGTGGTGCCCAACAGGAATGAGAGGTTGGTATAATCTCTGCACCCATCATTAAATGGCCCTGGTGCAGGTGACTTGTCCATGGAGCTCCCCCAGCTCACCTCTGGAGAGCTCTGCTGCACTTGGGACAGCTTTGGCCACTCTAGTGAGACTCACTGCTTTTGCTTTCCCTTCCCCTCTAGTTCCAAACACATCTGAGCAAACACTTCACTGCACTAGGACTGCTCTGAGGAAAAAGACCTGAGGGTACAAGTGGATGAGAAGCTGGACAGGAGCCACCAGTGTGCAACTGCTGTCCAGAGGCCAACTGCATCCTGGGGCTGCATCAGCACAAGTGTGACCAGCAGATCAGAGAGGGGATTCTACCCCTCTGCTCTGCCCTGTGAGACCTCACCTGGAGTCCTGCATCCAGCTCTGGAGCCCCCAGCACAAGGAAGGTGTGGAGATGATGGAGCAAGCCCAGAGGAGACCCTAAAAATATCCTGAGGGCTGGAGTCCCTCTGCTCTGGGGACAGGCTGAGAGAGTTGAAGGTTGTTCAGCCTGAAGAGAAGGCTCAGGAGGGACCTTATAGTGACCTTCCAATCCCTGAAAAGGGGTCTCAGAAGGCTGAAGAAGACTGTTCACACAAGGGCAGGAAATGACAGGATATGGGTCATGGTCTGAAAATGGAACAGGGCAGATTGAGGCTGGACAGGAGAAAAACATTCTAGAATCTGAGGGTGGTGGATCCCTGGAACAAGCTGCCTAGAGAGGTGGTAGAGGCCCCATCCCTGGAGCCATTCAAGGTCAGGCTGGCTGGAGCTCTGGGCAATCAGTTCTAGTTAGACATGTCTCTGCTTGTTGTAGGGGGGTTGGGCTAGGTGACCTCCGGATGTCTCTGCCCACCCAATGCATTCCATGACTCTGTGTGCTCCATGTGCTACTCTGTGCACATCACATCACTCTGTATTTTATAGTTCTACTCACTAACTGCAACTGCACCTACTGCAGGATGTTATTTTTCTGAACAGAAGTCCAGCCTCTCCCCTCAGGAGGTACCACAACACAAAACCATCTTCTTCGCAAGTCACGGAGTTCACAGAACATTAGCAATTGGAAGGGACCTCCAAAGATCATCCAGTCCAGTCCCCCTGACACAGCAGGATCACCTAGACCAAGTCACACAGGAACATATTCAGGTGGATCTTAAACCTAGAATCACAGAACTGCAGACTTGTGCAGTGGCCTTCCCTCAGCGTCTGTCCTGATGGGCTCTCCAACACTCAACAGTGTTCAATTAGCAAAACAACCCCATCTGTTCTGTGAGTCAATACTGATAACTCCTCTGCTAAAGCACCAAGACTTTGCTTGGTTCAGCTCTACTTGGTCTGACAGCGTGGAGAAGAGCCTGCTGTGCTCGAAGCATCCTGCCTAGTGCCCAGGCTCCCACTGCAGTGGTGCTGGGGGCTCCTGAAGGCCTCCACAGCCCCATCCCGGCTCCTAAGTAACCCACATTTGCTCACCACAGGCCTCCAAGGGCACAGAAGCACCCATAAAAGATCTTCAGCTTGTTTGCTCAAGTTTTGACAAGTGACACAGAAGAACAAGCTCCACTGAAAGCACAGAACTGCTGCCAGGGGCTGTGATAAGCAACAGGACACCGGATCTGAGCCATCAGAACTTCATCCACCAGCAGGCACCACCTCCCAGCCCTGGTCCTGCTGATTTCATCCTCTGCCCCACAGTTGGAGGCGCAGGAAGCCAGACTCTGTTTCACCCACAGCAGAAGGCCTTAGGGGGTTCTGATCCTGGGTCTCCCTGGCGAGGAGCCCGCCAGCCCTGCCTGTCACGGGTGTCTGTCTTACATGACAGCTTCCCCCTACGCTGCACTGCCACTGGGCTCCTCGGGGACTCTCACAGGTTAAGCAGCTCCCTTCAGCTTAAGGTATTAAGAAAATATGGAGAAAGATGAGATGGTGTCTGCCCCACTCAGCTCCTGCCTCGATCACACCTAGAGGGCAGGCTTAGCTCACTGTGGGCGACAAAAGGTAGCCCAGGCATCCAAGTGAACCGCAAGTGACCCTCAGCTTGTCAGCCTGAGAAGTGATGACCTAAAGAATGAACTGTTGAACTCAAGAGGAATGGAAATAGAAATAAAAACATCTGGGTAAAGCAGGGAACAGTCATCTCAACCACAGCTTGGAGCAAACAAGCAACTTTGTCCCACTGATAATAAATGGTTTAACTGGTTCTGCTCTGAGGTTGTTGTTAATCCCCCACACTTTTTTGACTGAAATGGCTGCGAAGGATTTACTTGGTCTCAGACAGCAGATGAAGGTTCTCCTCCACCCCTCCATGGAAGCAGCAGCGGCGTCACACAGGCCAGGGACACAGATAACCCGTTCGTGCAGAACACAGCAGAACCCATCACCAAAACACAAGCCAGCAAGAGCAACAGCCTGGCTCAGCCCCACGAAATCCTCGCTGCCGCAGTATGAGCAGGGAACAATCCAATCAGTAAGAAACAAACCAATCGATCCAACAGCAGCACAGGAAAAGGTGTCCCTGGAGCCAGTCAGTTCAAATAACAGGTCCACAGAAAGAAGTAAATGTGGAGTCATCTATCAGACAGCAAAGCCACCCCGATTCCAGTGGAGCCCAAAACTTCTAGCCAGGCAGCTCCCACTGCAGCCAGAGCTCTGAGGGACCTGACCCTACAGCACTGACCCATGTGAGGGGCTCCCAAAGTAGCAAAGTTTGACTTAAAAAAGCAAATAGGCTCTTCCTCTGTCACAAGGAACACCGCAGGGCTGCCTTGTCCACCCTGCCCCATCCTGATGGATGGGGGAGTGGACTGGAGGGATAAATGTCAGGAGCGATTAAAAGAATTTAATCACCTAAATAAAACGAAAACAATGGTGAGAGCAGTAAGAATAAACAAAGGACTGATGCACAATGCAACAGCTCAGTGCCCGCTGACCAATGCCCAGCCCACTCCTGGCCAGTGGTCCTAGAGGACAGAGAAATCCCAAATCCACAATCCCGGCGGAGCCCAGGCTCCCCAGCCCGCCCTCATCCACATCCCGAGCAAGATGCGGTACCACACGGAATATTCCATTGACCAATTTGGTCTGTGGCTCTGGCCACGCTCCCTCCCAGTTTCTTGCGCACCTGCAGTCCAGCAAGACACGGGCAGTTGAAAAGCCCTTGATTTCTTAGCAACAGCTAAAACATCAACGTCTTATCAGCAGTCTTCTCATGCCAATCCCCTAACTGGATCCAAACCACGACACTATTCCAGTTACTGTGAAGAAAAATTTGCTCTGCCCCAGTGGGAAAGAGGACAGTGAACTGTCAGCAGGACAGTGAGGGGCGCAGCAGATAGTGGAACAGAGACTACTCAAAGGGTAACGCATGGGGTGCTGCAGTAACAGCATGTTCCTCAGTGGCAGAGGACACAACCTACATGGTCACTCCAGAAGCAGCAGCAAGCCAGCAGAAGGCAGTGCTTCCATGTCACTGGTCACAACAAGGCTGGTGAGCACAGAAGCAGAATATCAGGAGGTTACTCAGGTACCACAGGACGTGTGATCTTGGAGCTCTACAGCAGAAGACAAGAAGAAAGCTCTTACACCAGCAAAAAAGGCTCAGATACCACAGAGTGGTTTGGGTTGGAAGGGAGCTCAGAGATCATCCAGTTGCACCCCACTGCCCATGGACACCCCGAGCCCCATCCAGCCTGGCCTTGAATACTGCCAGGGATGGAGCAGCCACAGCCTTCCTGAGCACCCTCACAGGGAGGAACTTCTTTCCAGTGTCCAACATAAATCTGCCCTCTAGGAGTTTGAAGCTGGTTCCACTCACCCTGTCACTACAAGGCACAAATGCATCCTTGTAATGTCTCCATTCCAGCCCAGCTTTGTTATTTACAGCTGTCTTCCAGAAAACAACACAAACACATTCATTTCCCCCTCCTGTTCAGGTACTTCTGCTTCTCCCAGACAGAGCTGCCAGCAGCGTTCAAAGGGCACACAAGGTTTGGCTATCAAGGGAAGGCAAGTGTATTTTCCTGAGCTGAAAGCCTTCACTTTCTCCTTAGCCCCAAACCTTTGCCCTTGCTACAGCTGTCAGGTTCTGCAAACAAAGTCCCTTCTGTGCTTGAGACCGATGAATCACAGGAAGCCAGAAGTGCATAAAACACACCGTGATCATCAGATCACGCGGGACGGTCCTGCACGTACTCCTCACAGCACAACAGCACCGTAACCCCCTTTGACAAAAGGCAACCACGAGGTCCAGAACAGTCACCACCTGGAGGTCTGTACCTTGTTTTCCCAGTCCCAGTTCAAGGCCAGAACATAACATCCTTTGCCCCTGTTTAGAAATAAATGCTAAACTTTCCAAAGGTGCTCCTGGCCATCCAACCTGCTAGAAAGCCCAGCAGAAATGAAGTTGCCATTATGAAAGTACTAGCCCTTTTACACGATAACTTAAGACAGGCTACCACCACAGATGTCATCTTCAGGCTGACCAGAAACCCAAAGGCAGAGCTTCTCAGCCAAAACCCAGTCACCGATGCTGAAGAAGCCCCAGCCCCAGAACAGCCCTGCTAGCTGGATGGAAGATGCCGCAGTGGCACAGTGTGGCAGCTCTGGAGGGCTGCTGGCAGTTCTGGCCGGCCACGCTTTGAGGAAAGGACACATGGAGAGAAACCACAGCACTGTCCAGAAGCTACCGATGCCAGCGAGGCTGCAAAGTTGTCGGATTCTGTCCTCCAGATGAAAGTCCTTAGGAAGCCTGTGTGCACAGAGTCCTGCTCACATAGGGAAAGGGCACAGCAGGGTCACCTCTGAGAGCTGGGTCACAGTTCAGCTCATGTGAAATGAGTCTCCTTCCACCCCTGCTCCTCAGCCCAGCGCTCCAGGGGCACCTTATCAGAGACACAGACCACAGGCAGCAGCCGCGCGATTGCTCCTCTGCTGGCAAACTCTGTTTGGGTTTTTTAGGGTACAGAGGACTCTGCAGCTTGCTCAGAAAACCCTGAACTTGCAAATCACTTGTCTGGGCCTTGGCAGTGTCCTTGCTGGTTACCACCTTTGGCCTCAAGCAATGCATGAAGAATGAAAGAAACCACCTACCACCGCCAAGGACACTAAGAGAAAGGCATCAGTCAGCACACTGGAATCACACAGCTCAGCAAAGAACAGCTGAGTTACCAGCTGATAAATACAACTTTTTAAAATGTTGTTTTCTTTAAAATTTTCTTCCAAAACGATTTAAAAAGTAAAATGATTTCATTTTCTTTTTGAAGCTCCAATGGCAACAAAGTGCAGCCTTCCAGATTTAGCAGAAGTGCTTCGTTCTTTAGCAAACCAGGTGTTTGTTTGTCTGCACCTCTGCTGTTACTGTTTGAGTAAAAGAAACTAAAAAAAGGATCTCAAGTAACAGCAATCCTGTCCTGACTTGGCTCTTGCAGCCCAAAACAGGGGAAGGACAAGAGCCTGTAACCACGGGCCTCATGTCAAGCAGGAGCAGGACTTTGCCATGATCCCACCCTAACACAGCTTTTCACAGTGGCAAGTGACACGGAGCAGTGGGATGGAGGTAGAATTGAAAAAGGGTGTCGCTCCTTTCCCACAGGAAACCCCAAAATGCCCTTTCACTACCAACCTGCTGCTGAACTTGATCTCCTTCAAACTGGACCCTGGGATGCATCGAGTGTGGCCAGCACAGCGAGAGAAAGGAGTCTCCCTCTTCGCTGGTGAGACCCCACCTCAAATACTGCACCCATTTCTGATGTCCCCAACATCAGAAGGCCGTGGAACTGCTGGAGCCGGTCCAGAGGAAGCCACACAGATGATCCAAGGGCTGGAGCACCCCTGCTAGGATGGGCTGAAGGAGGTGGAGTTATTCAGCCTAGGGAAGACTTCACAGTATCACAGTATCACAGTATTACCAAGGTTGGAAGAGACCTCATAGATCATCAAGTCCAACCTGTCACCAGAGCTCAAGGCTAGACCATGGCACCAAGTGCCACGTCCAATTCTGCCTTGAACAGCTCCAGAGTTGGCGACTCCACCACCCCCCTGGGCAGGCCATTCCAGTGGCCAATGACTCTCTCAGTGAAGAACTTTCTCCTCACCTCAAGCCTCAATTTCCCCTGGCGCAGCTTGAGGCTGTGTCCTCTTGTTCTGGTGCTGGCTGCCTGAGAGAAGAGAGCAACCTCCTCCTGGCCACAACCACCCCTCAGGTAGTTGTAGACAGCAATAAGGTCTCCCCTTCTAACTTAGGGGGACCTCAGAGCTGCCTGCCAGTACCTGAAGGCAACCTACAGGAAGGCTGCAGAGGGATTTTCCCAAGGGGATCTAGCAATAGGATAAGGGGAAGTGGTTTGAAACTGAAGGAGAGGTTCAGACTAGATCTTAGGAAGAAGTTCTTCAGTGCAAGGGTGGAGAGACTCTGGGATTGATTGCCCAGACAGGCTGTGGTTGCCCCATTCCCGGAGGTGTTCAGGGTGGCTGAGGCCTTTAGCAACCAAGCCTGGTTGAGAAGTGCTGCTGCCCATGGCAGGGGGTTGGAGTAGATGATCTCCAAGGACCCTTCCAACCTGAGCCAGTCTGTGATTCTATGAACTCTGAGTTTATGCTGGTAGCTCTGAGTTCATTTCTTCACCTTCTCCTTGTATTTCCCCTCTTCTCTGAGTATCCAGTGTTTTCTTTCTCCTTTTTCTTATCCTGCATTATCCCTTCACTAGTTGTACCTTCAAGTACTTGGTCCCAGTGGGGCAGAGCCGAGCACCGCTCCTCCTCAGTCTACTGGCACTGTCAAAGCTGTGGCAAAGGGCAAAGCAATGGTGCTGGATTAGTATTGACAGAGGAAAAAAGAAACAGGTCAATTCCTCAGAGAGCTGTTTTGTACCTTTGAAAGGTCATTTTGCACTGCTTCTAAATTCTCAAAGCACTCACGAGCTTCTGCAGTTAGTGCAGAAATAGGATTGAGCTGAAGAAGTTTCACAGAATCACACTGAGGACAGAAAAGCCCTCTGAGCTCATCCAGCCCAGCCCAGGACCTAACATCACCACATCGGCCAGACCAGGGCACTAAGGGCCACATCCAATCTATCCTTAAACTCTTCCAGGGATGAGGACTCCACCACTGCCCTGGGCAGTCCACTCCAGAGTCTGATCACCCCTTCTGTGAGGAAGGGCTTCCTAACATCCAACCTAATCCTCCCCTGGTGCAGCTTCAGGCCCTGCCCTCTTGTCCTGGTGCTGGTTGCCTGGGAGAAGAGCCTGACCCCCATCCGACTACAACCTCCCTTCAGGGAGTTGGAGAGAGGGAGAAGGTCCTCCCTGAGTCTCCTCTTCTCCAGGCTAAACATCCCCAGCTCCCTCCAGAGCCTCACATCAGTCTCCTCTGGAGAGTGTTGCTGGGTTGAAGCTGAGCACAGTGACGCAGCACGGCACACGATGGTTTGAGAGCCGCTGCTCAGCCACTCAGACAGAAAAGCAGACATCAGGTGTAAATTTCATATTTATTATAACAAAAATTATGACATGTTCATTTGTGCATTCGGCTTTAATATAACTCTCGTATGTAAATGTTCTACAGCAAAGGAGCTCTATACAATCATGCTGGTTGTGGCAGCAGTAAGGAACACAAACAGAACCTGGCTGTAAAATAAGGAAAGAAAAGAGACTGGAGGAAAAAAGTGGGTTTTTCTTTCAATGGTCTAACTGCCTGGGCTCTAGCTACCTCGGCGGCGGCCCCTCAGTCTGCTCTGCCCCGCGACCACGGCCCAGAGAGTCACTGAAGAAAAAAGGTCAGTTTGTCAGGTTGTGTCCTTAGTGCCGGGGCTACAAAACATGGAAGCATCACTATACAACACTGAGCTATTTACAGGAATTTCCCAATCAACTGTTCTCTCAGAGAAAATTAGTGAATCTCAGTGACTTAAGTCACCTGAAAGAGTAAAGCAACTCCTAGGAGTTAGTCTCCATATTCTACAAATGTCTATCATTTTCAAGACCAAAAAAAGCCTTTTCTCTCAAAGAAATACAGTATTACAATATTACTTAAATCATTTAGCACTGGCTACTGCCCTGCTTTTCAAACAAAACAAACAAGCCATTTTAAAAAATATTACATCGTCATCTGTTTCTCAGCAATATATTAAACCCTTTCATTTGATTTTTTTTTGTGTTTGTTTTGTCTTTTTTTGCTTTTTACATTTGATATGTTACGGGAAAAGTTAACTATTTTAAACTGGATCAGTCGAGCGTCTCTAGAAGAAAAGTCAGTGAATATTAAACCTAACAAACCGAAAAGCTGCAGTTATCTGTAGTGGCAGGATAAGGAACGGGAAGTCTATAAAGGACAAGGATAAGGAAAACCCCTGCTGTGATGCAAACCCACTGGGTTTCGCACTCAAGTCTCCTCGTTTGCTCGTTTGTTTCTGAGCAGCAAGCGGTGGGTCATAGTGGTGTGTCGTAATAGTCTGCCAGGTGGTCCATCGGATACTGCCGCTGCTGCTGCTCCTGGTGTTGCTTCATTATCTCCTTGACTTCTTCTTCAAGCTCTGGTGGGATGATGAACTGGTCGTCAGGATCGGGCTGTGCTGGAGCAGCAAAGTATCCCCCTGTTTTCCTGAGCGGCGCATCTGTTGCGACTTCGATTAAGTTGTGGCTCCTCTCTTGCGGTGCCACAGAGCCGTTGCCCCGCCGGCGCCCTATTGTGCCTGTGGCAGAACATTCAGCTTTCCTGGGAAGGCTGGGCTCGTCCTCGTTGGCACTGATGACTATACCTTCATCACTGGCTTCCACCGGCACTTGGAGAAGCTGCTTGTCCTTGGCTCGGCTGCAGTGGATGTCCACCTCCACTTCCACGCGGCTGCCGTTGGTGAACACCCCCTCGATGGGCTCCTCATCGTCGCTGTCAAGGCCGTTGTCAGAAAAGGCGCTGGAGAAGGTGGCACTGGAGAGCTGCCGCTGGAATGAGTTGGACAGGCAGACAGGATGCAGCATGCAGCGCTGCTCTCCAGGGTAGGCTGGGCTGTTCTCATTCATGGCTACCTGGGGAGGCTCATCAGAGGCCGTAGACCCCACCTCACTGCTCATTTCGGAGGTGGAGATCTCGCTGCTGATCTCAGAAGCCATGCCACTGCTTGAAGATGGCATTCCCAGCGCATCTGTAGGCCTGTCCTTGATGACCACGTTGACAGACTGGGGAAAGATGCCTGGGCTGGGGGGTGGGACCCCATTAAGTTCACAGCAGCAGAAGCTGTCCTCCGTCACGTTGAGCTGAACCACCACAGCGCTGATGCTGTCATTGCAGCCGTAACTCTGGGCCAAAGTGCAGAGCTTCTTGGCAGCTGCGAGCGCGTCAGGCACGTTCCTGACCGCCTCCACCGCCTCCTCCATCGACAGGCTGTCCCACAGCCCCTTGCTCCCCAGAATGAAGAACTCATCTTGTGGAGTTAAGGTGATGGACTGGACGTGAGGACGCGGAACAACACTTGGGTGAAGGAAGGTGTACCCCAGGATTCTTGTGGAATCTGTCACACCATTCACTTTGCCATCCTGAAATCAGAAAGGACAGGGAATTGGAAACAGACAAGGACCTCAGCCCCTAGATCTCCTTGCATCTCACTGATAGCTGGCTCCCCCAGTTCCCCCAACACTGCCACTTACAGACCAGAGGACAGAAAAGCAAAGCGCGCTGGCCAGCAGGTGACCGATCTCGCTAATGGCTGGTTTGCAGACCTGTGCTACTCTTCTAACACCCCACTGATCTGTTGTCAGCATCACCTACGTACAGACCAACACAGCAGAAGACTGCAACAAAGAACCATCTATTTCACTCTGCAGCTGCGAGAGACAACTGGACTGATGCTTTAGCAGTGAGTCAGTCTCAGTCCTCCTCCACCCACGGTGTCTGGCTTTGCACAAGGCAAAACTCCCCACAGCTCCATGTGATACAGGGGCAGGTCTTGCAGTTGTGACTCTGCTCTTGCAGCTGTAAGAGTTGGAGTTTTCATCTTGGCTCTTTGCTTCCGAAACAAAAGTTCATCTACATAAAGAACCCCAACTTTAGATGAGGCAAGGCCAATGCAGCAGAGAAGAGCAAGTCAGCAGAGCTGTAGTGAGATGCTTTACACGCCCCAATGACTTACTACGCAGCCACTTAGCTATATAACATTTTCAAGAGGAGAAGTAATGACTGAAATGAAAACATCAGCGAAAAAGGAGGTATTTGAGGAGTGAATCCCACGCACGTCCACGTCTCTGGATCCTGTTCTGGTTAGAATCAAAGCTGCCAGTACAAGCAGAGCAAGTGTCTGGAAAGGCAAACCTGCCTGTCTGCCAGCCTGCTGGGGATTGCTGCGCCCTGCTAGCTACGTGTTCAGGAACAGCAGCAAAGGTGGGGATTCACGTTCACTTGCTCCAGCTGATGACTGCAGTGGTTATTATACAGCAGATAAACACAGAAACGTAAACCAAGACTAAAATAAGCTTCTCCTTTGAAACCAGTCAGAGGCAAATAAAATCTTGGCTTGCTAAGTACCCGGTTAGAAGCTGACAGCAGTGACAAACCAACGTGCATGAAATCAGTGAGTCATCTCAAGTTCCACAGCAGAATATTCCTCTTCCCCTTGGCACAGCGCGGTGAGCGTGCCCCGGTGAAGCACACTGTGCTGGAGTGACTCTCCCAACTTGTCACGTTTGAGATGCCAGTCACCACCTTTCCCCAGCAAGATCAGAAGACTTGTTCCACACACCCCCTCCCCACACATGGGCACACACCAATCAGTTTCTGTCCTTTCCTCCACTGCTAAGAGAATTGCGTGAGCATCACACAAGACAAAGCAAAACTGACAGAGATGGCTTCAAGCTTCTCAGAAGGGAACAAATACTCCTCTTATATCTCATGGTTCAGCTGAGCACAGGATGGCTTTTCCTTTTGGGCAAGTACTTTCTTCAAGAGCTGCCTGCCACAAGGCAGCTCTGAGAACACAGGAGCTCAGAGAGCAAAGCCGGCCTGCCAGGAGCAAGAAGTCTCCTAAGGGCAAGGCAGCAGTGCTGCAAGTGCTCTGCCCTCTCATCCTTTCTAGACTGGAGTGGCTCTTCACAACTGCTCCAACAGAGCAACTTCTTGCCCTGTTAGAAGGAAGGGGTCTGCTTTCCTGTTTCAATGCATCATGCCCACAATAGCTCACTTTCTGCAGCTAGGCAAACCCCAGCACAGCAATGGCACAAAAAAGTACTGACAACATGGAATGAACCACCTTGAAAGGAGCAGTGCAGCTCTGGAGCCCACACCATTGACACCACAACCATTGACACTACTTCATTGGAGGTTACTAACAGTGACAGGCCACTGCATGCACTGCTCTGCAAACACTGCCCAAGAAAGCTGCCCGCCCCAGCAGTCCTCAGCTGTTCTCTAACCTCTGTGATAATGGCCTTATGCTGCTTGATCCTCTTCAGCTCTTCTTCACAGCTCATCATGTAACACCTGGACAAAGGCAGAGGTTTCCCATTCCGACAGAGAACGGTTTGGCACTTCCCCACGTTTGCTGAGGTTAGCGTGAAGCATCCGCCAGGGTCCATGGGATCATGTTTTATATGGCAAAGGACAGCAGAGCCTCCAAGCTTTTGGCCAGCTGTTCCAAGTTTCCTGGAATTTAAACAAAACAAGGATTGTTCTTTAATTGGAAAGCAAGTGTTATGGGTTTTGTGGAGAAGCAGCCGCTGTTCTGCAACCATGAGCACTCGGGACACAACTCTGTTGGATCTCTGGGACAGAAACAAAAGTCTCCACTGAAGATTGAGACGCTATGGCAGCACTGCAGAGAAACCACTGCTCAGGTGGTATGTTATGCAGACTCATAGAATGCATTAGGTTGGAAGGGACCTCCAAAGGTCCAACATCTTTAACTAGAACAGGTTGCCAGAGCCCCAGCCAGCCTGACTTGAATGGCTCCAGGCATGGGGCCTCCACCACCTTTCCACACAGCTGTTCCAGGGATGCACCACCCTCATATTAAACAACTTTTTCCTCCTGTCGAGTCTTAATCTCTCCTTTTCCAGCTCCAAACCATGACCCCTAGTCCTGCTGTTTCCTGCTCTTGTGAACAGTCTTCCCCAGCCTTCTGAGAGGCCCCTTTCAGGGACAGAAAGATTTCCACAAGGTCCCCCCAGAGTCTTCTCCTGTGATGGCTGAACAACTCCAACTCTCTCAGCTTGTCTCCATACAAGAGGTGCTCCAGCTCTCTGAGCATTTTCATGGCCTTCAATAACATAAAATTGCAGTTTTGTACAACTGTCACTCTACATCATCCATTTACAGGTCAGAGAGAGGGAAACAGAGGGTTGGGAAGCGCTGAGGGACTACTAAATGAGTAGAGATACAGCTTGAAAAGGGCTGACAGTTGCACTGTAAAGACTCTACTTACAAACAAAATTAAAAGGTAGATATTCAGATTAATGCTCTTAAGTATCAAATGGTGACCAACAAAGCACTGTGAGTGCTAAAACTGTCACTTTTCCTTTACCCTGTCATCAACTAACGTGTTAGATAGGTACCTTGAAATAGTTCAGCTGCTGTTTTATCAGGAGACACAGCGGGGGGAAAATTCATGGAAACTCCTGAAGTTTCCAGAATCCTTGTGACTAGAATGAAATTCGTTTCAATGTGTGAAAAACTTTCTATCCTCAGTGTCCTGTTTATTTGGGTCTTGTCCTGTACTAACTAGGAATTACAGTAATTAGAAAGTGGATGGTAGAGTACTGCTGGCAAGAACTTCTGATGCAAAATCCCAGACGAGAAAGCACAATTGAATACATCACCAAGTCTCATGGGCCTTTTTGTTTGGTCTTTTCAAAACACACTTCAGGAGTGGTGTCTATCATCTGCAATCATCCAGAATGGATGGATAAATGCAATGAGAACCAAGAGGACTCCTGGTTTTCTGAAGAAGTGGTTGGTTGCTTTGACTTGAAACCAAAAAAAAAAATGCCACATTCCTGTGAAACTGCACTAGGAGCAAATGAACCCACTCCACAGGTACTTTCCATACTCACATTTGTTATCAGTTTTGAACATTTTAAGTATAAATATATATATTTCAATATATATATATGTAAGTATATATATGAACCACCCTTTCAGTTACTGGTGTGTGGCACTGTTATCAGCAATGATGGGCAGAAAGCATTTTCTCGCTCGTGTTTCTAAGGTTTGATACCACCCTCCTGTTTCTGCATCCCAGCACCACAACTCCAGCATTTTTCCTTTCCAAAGTTGCAGCAACTGAATGACAAGCCATGCTACTTTAGACTCGAGCATTTCCTCCGTCTCTAAGCTGCTTATTTGCTTTCTCCTTGGTTTCCTCGACCTCTTTGTGGTTCAATGTTCAATTCCCTTTACTCTCTTCCTTTGCTCGGCATCTCCCCAGGCACAACCCCTCCTTCTGTCAAGAAGAGCACAGACACACCAAAAACACTACACAGAGCTACTGCTGCACTCACAGCCATCACACCACCTACTCCTTGGAGAAGCCCTGCCCAAATAATACTCTGAGGCCAAAGGAACAACAGGAGACAGACATTTCTGTGGAGTCAAACCACATGTTTCAAATATTTGTGTAGTCTTGAATAACTTGAGTTGGTACAGAGAAACAGAAGAATCAGCCCCGGCTTTGCAGCCAGTCGCAGTAAGGAAGTTTGAAAGATGAGCAGGAGATTCAAACCACTGACTTGGTTATGGCTAACTGTCAGCCACAAGACAAAAGATACCAGGAAAGAGCAAACCTCCACACCCTCTGCTTCACTTTGCAGGTGGCCTTTTTAATTTTTGTCTGGGTGGAAAGGTGCTGAAGAGGTGTTTTTCTCCCCACACCTGAAGGAAGCAAAAGGCAATGCTCACAGAAACAAGCAATAAAACACCTCCTTCACAGGAGGCTTTTTCCCACTCTTATTTTTTTTTTGTAGCAAGAGTTGTGTCGAACGTCTCAGGTAGGTGTCTGACCTGAAAGCAGGCAAACTGCCCAGAGAGCAGACACAAGTACAAGGCAGGAAAGATTTCAGGTCTGAGACCCACCTCTGCATAACAATGAAAGTGTTGACCATGTACTCCTCCTCGTTCTTTGTTTTCTGCAGCTCCTCTGCTAGGATGTCACTCATAGTGCACTGCAGCAGGTAGGGCACTTCCACGTTGCGGTCACCATCAAAAACCCCATAAAGTGCCTCTCGGTTGTCACAAAAGTTGTTGGCTGAAAGTGCTGCCACACACAGCCTAGAGAAAAAGCAAAGCAGAACATCGAGGTTATTACCCATAGTTTTTCATCTTGTCATCTGACCAGAGACACAGCCTAGGCTAAAGAGCAAGTTTTAACCACCTCTGCTCACAAGCGTTTCAGGACTGGGGGGTGCAGAAGTCAGGCCCATCAACAGTGCTGAAACATGGAGAGAACTATGCTGGAAGTTCAAACCAAGCCCTAAGGATTCTTTCTCCTTTTCAGCATATGAACAAGTCCCTAATTTCTAGAAACAGAGGGTAAAGTATATCTGAAACAGCATTTTAAACTGCACTTGCTCCACCAGAAGACACCCTTGTGCTGATGACCAGGCTGTGCCTTAAGCCAGTTAACCGTAAGTAAAAGCTTGTTGGCACTTGCTACAGGAACCTAGGTAGCAGCAGATTTATAAAAAGGTATTTAATGAACAAAGACAGACCCATCACATTGCCAGCAACACTGAGACTAGCAGGCTCTCGGTACTTTATTTGTCAAGTACTGCCTTAGTCACAGCAGCTCTGCACACTATAAATATTCAGACTTCTAGCCATTCTGCCTCTTCCTTTAGTGTCTCCCATTTGCTTAGTAAACATCCTTTGGTGGAAGACAAAAAACTTTGCGAGAAGAAAACGCTTTTAAACACTCAGATCTTTTGCATGTCCCAGAGTCTCCACAGACAGAATGAGTCGGTTACACTTGTATCTTAGCAACTTCCCTAACAAAGACCCAAGTGCACAGCCAGGCAGGGGCCCAGTGTTCAAATCCCCAGTCATGGCATGGCCTCTCTCTTTGTGAGGCCCCAAAGTCCCCAAAACTTTCACTGAAAAAGGATTTCTTTGTATCAGCACTGAGGCACTCTGCTGCTAGGATGCTCGTAGAATAAAACCCATGGCAGGTCATACTTGTTCTTGATGCCCGATGCTTCCGTGTAACCGTGACTCCACACCGCCGGAGCTCCTGAAGCATCGCCAGATGAGGGCTGGTCAATCTTGAAGCAACGGATATTGCTGCAAGAAGGAAGATGCAATGGGTTGAAATACTGACATGATCCAGCTTACAGAGGATAACTGTTTTTGCCCCACCCAGTTCTCAGGAAAACATTTAATAGAAGAAAATTAATCAGGTCATCCAAATAAGTGGTTTCTTTGTGTACAGACATAGAGAAGTACAATGAAGTAGTAGAGAACTGATCCTCCACAAGAGTGTCACTGCACCGTTTGGCTTAGCTGGCTTTTCTTTCCCTGCTCTCACCTCTGAGATGTTTGTTTCCAACCTGCCCCAGTAGGAAATATAAGGAAAATTTGTGACTAAGCTGAGGAAAGCCAACACCAAGGAATGATGCTGAGCTTGTACATCTGTCCCACTCATCTCAACTACAAGGCTCTGGGCTCTCTTCATCATATTCAGATGAAACCTCCAGTATGATGGACACCATCTCTTAAATGAGGGAAGGAAGACTAAGAAAAACATCTTGAGAAAGAGCAATGTGTGTTAACAGCCCTACCATGAAGATGCCTACAAAACATGAATTTGCTCCATCCTGGTCCTGCACCAATGTGCAAGAGCAAATCAGTGGCCCTGGATAGTGGGCACAGCCATTCTACCTTCTCCAAAAGTGCTTCTCAAGTTTTCACTTCCACTCTTGATCCTCTGCCCTCCAATTTACTACCGACAACGCCTTTAGCCTGAATTTCACATATCTCACACAGCCACAATAAGGACTTTAAAAAGGTCCAGCCCTCTCTGTTTATGCTCTTGTATTCTGAGCCCTGGTGTGCTGGGGAGAGGTGACCTCCCTCCTGCTTGCTTCCAAAGTCTGGGAGAGTGAAATCCCCCACAAGCTCAGACACTTCAAAGGCACCCAACCCTTTCATGAATCAAATGAATCATAAAAGGACACAAGCAGAAAGGTCAAACTGTTCACTCTGAGCAATCACTTTTCTGTCCAAATCCCCACCTGACTGGAACATGTAGAAAAGTCCTTTCAGCAGTGCACGGCCTTCCTCAAATAACCTGAAGTACTGTCACATCCAGTGGGACTTCTCTTTACACTAATAGTCAGGATGGATTAAATGCAAACAAATGACAGAAATACCACTGGAACTACTAGTGTTTTAAGGCCTTGGTTTTGCAGCCCTCTGTGTGGCAAATGGGGAGCAAACATCTTGCCACAAGCATTAGCAAAGATTATCTGACCCCACATCAAACTGTATCTCTTCTAAAGAAGCAGTGATTTTAGTTCTGTCTGCACACGCAAAACACTAAACACACAAGCAAACACACTGTCTTTGCAGGCTCTTCTTACAAAGCACTTAATCTCCAAGGCAGAGAAATTTGCATGAAAAGACTGGTCCCTGGCTCCTCAGCAGCTCAAGGACCCAGAGCTGTCTCAAGGCTTCTCAGCAGTGGTCTTACAAGCTACCCCTATGCATTTACTTTCAGCTTCCTCAGTAGCACCACTGCAAACAGGCCATGCACCCAGAAACAGAAGACATTCAGCAGCACATCCTGTGCAGGGTATATAGGCTAAGTTTCTGGACAGCACCACTGATCTTCCCCCTAAATTCAAAGTGACTGTTAAAATTGAACTAGTTGCTCTTTCCTAAACATCAGACTGACAGCATTTTTTTCCCCCCCTCCCCATTTTAATTGCTACTGAAATTGTCTAATGTCCAATAAATCACTTGGCAACACCCTCCTAAGTAAGCAAGCTTCCTTTGAGATTGAAGAAGGCAGCACGCATGACAGAACTCTGAGAATACATATTAACCTACTACCTGCTAGAATCCTGCCAGGGCACAGATGGAGAACTGCCTTCCACATGCAGCAGGAAGATACAAAAAAAACCCAAGCACTCAAGTATTTTTGTGCCTGCCACAAAAAGCACCCCCTCCCTCACAGGCACTTCTAGCAGCCCACTGTAGAAGTCAGTGCCATGTATCAGTGGGGACACTAAGGAGATGTGAGACACGTGATTGTGGCTAACGAGTATCAGGGAAGAGAACGGACCTGAGATTTTAATAATAATTAATTAAGCAAGAGACCTTTAAGATCATCTAGTCCAAACTTTGACCCAGCACTACCAGGTCATCCCGAAACGACATCTCTAAGCATCAGGTCCATTGTTTAAATACCTCCAGGAACAGTGACTCAACCACCGCCCTGGGCAGCATGTTCCAGTGCCCAAGTGAAGAAATTTTTCCTAACATTCAGCCTAAACCATCTGTGGCACAACTTAAGGCCATTTCCTCTAGTCCTATTGCTTGTTGCTTGTGAGAAGAGGCTGATCTCCACCTCTCTATGCTCTCCTCTTAGGTAGTTGTACAGAGCAGTAAGGTCTCCTCTTTTTCTCCAGAACAAACAACCCCAGCTCCCTCAGCCTCTTCTCATCAGACCTGGAGGTGTTCAAGGTTAGGCACCATCCCTGGAGGTGTTCAAGGTTAGGCTGGATGAGGTGCATGAGTGGCATGATCTAGATGTTAGATAATAGGTTTACTGGGTTTACTTGGATTTAGGTTAGACTGAATGATCTTTAAGGTCTTTTCCAACCTTATCATTAGTGTGATACTGTGATACCTGTTCTCCAGGCCCTTGTGTGCTCATCTTCGGACCTGCTTCAGTGCTTCTATGCCCTTATGGTAGTGAAGGGCCCAGAGCTGACCCCAGGACATGACGATGACACCTCACCAGTGTCCAGCACAAGAGGACAATCTCTTCCCTATTCCTGCTAGCCACGCTATTTCTGATACAGGTCAGGATGCCACTGGCCTTCTTGGCTACCTAGGTACACTGCTGGCTCCTGTTCAGCCACTGTCAGTCAGCACCCCTAGGTCACTTTGTGCCAGACAGCTCTCCAGTCACTCCCTATCAAGCCTGTAACATTGCACTGGGTTGTTATGATCCAGGTGCAGGACTCAGCACTTGACCTTTTTGAACCTCATACAATTAGCCTTGGCCCATCAATCCAGCCTGTCTGGATCCCTCTGTGGGGCCTCCCTATCCTCCAGCAGATCAACACTCCTGCTCAGCCTGGTGTCACCTGCTGCAAACTTACTGAGGGTCCACTTGATGTCCTCATCCAACTCATCAACAGAAGGTATCAAAGAGAACTGGTCCCAGTACTGAGCCCTGGCAAACACCACTTGTAACTGGCTATCAGCTGGGATTTAACTCTGTTCAGCACCTCTCTTTGGGCCTGGCTATCCAGCAAGTTTTTTACCCAACCAAGTCACAAGCAACCAATTTCTCCAGGAGGATGCTGTGGGAAACACTGTCAAACGTTTTACTAAAGCACAGGTAGACATCATCCACAGCATTTCCACCACCCATTGTGTGTCACCTTGTCACAGAAGGAGATCAGGTCAGTCAAGAAGAACCTGCCTTCCATAAATCAATTGTTCTTGGAACAATCATTCAATATTTAAGGACCAGACTCAGAAGGAAATTCAGAGCTGGTGCAGTTACCTTCAGGACATAAGGAAAGCTCAAGCAGGACAAATGTCCATGGATGTTCTAGTTTAGTGCAACAGTTTCTCCTACACACTGTACAGGCAGACAGAAGGCACCTGGCAAATTTCAGCTATAAATGATATTTAGGTACCAGGGCAGTAAAAAACCAGGCACACAGCAAGGAAACAGACTTGGTCTAGGTGATCCTGCTGTGTCAGGGGGATTGGACTAGATGATCTTTGGAGGTCCCTTCCGATCCCTAATGACTCTATGAAAAGCAAGAGAAGTAGCTTTGCTGCAAGCAGAGCAAGCAATGTGTAAGGTAACTTACTTCAGCAGCTCTAGGGTTTTGTGGTCCAAGGCTAATCTGGGATTCCCAGTAAGGTCCAGCTCTTGCAGTTTTGGAGGCAGGTTTTCAGGCAACATGATTTCGCTCAATTCATTGCAGCTTAGATCCACGCACTGCAAAAGAAAAGAGGCCAAATAAGCAAGAGAATTCAGTTGTCACTAGGATCAGACAGATTTTGATTAAATGCAGTAAAGCCTGTTTCATGAACAATACAACTGAGAGCTAAGACCATTCCTTTAAGTGAGTGGTTCTTACAAAAGAAATTCAATATGGCATTTAGCCATTTTGCCAGATGTCTGGGACACCTAGAAATATGTTCCCTCTGTTTTCATGTGGCGCCAGGTGTCATCTTGTTACAAAACCAGTATGTGTTGTGTGCTCTTTTGAGACAAAGACAGTCAGTGGATTGTCTTTGAGCAAAAATGCTGCTGATTAAGCCAGTCTTCTAACAGCTAAACGGAGAGAGATGCAGTTGGGCTTCTAAGCCCTTGGCATAGCAGTTCCTCCTCTGCAGACAGTTTAAAGCAGCATGAGTATGAGCAGGCTGTCAGGAATCCAGTATTTACTGAGGGATATTAAAATAAGCAGGGTTATGAATTCATGTGGAGGGGAGGAGGAGTAGAGAGGAAAAGGGAAAAAAAAACTGGAACAGCTTTAAACCTGGTTTTAATTCCTGTCGTCTTAGATGGATTCACATTTAACTACGAAGTCAATAAAATGAGGGTTGAAAAACATTAAAGCTTAAATATTTCAGAAAAAATAGGGTACAAACCAGTGGAGAAACTTGCTGGCTGTCCACCAGCTAATGAGAAGTTGGCTAGAGCAAGTCTACCAGAATGACAAAATCCCCAAACAAACGTAATTTAAAGCTGCACATGCCAATCAAAGTCAATACACAGAGAAAAAGATGGCATTTTAGAACAAAACCACCTCTCCAAACCCTGTTACAGGACCACCAGTGACCCATGCACCACAAATTGCAAGGAAAAAAGTTTATAATTGATAGATTTGAGAGGAAAGAGAAAGCTGGTATTTAACAGAGGAGAGAAAACCCATAAACCTCATCCAGAAAGACCGTTTGCTATTCCCAACCTGCAATAAGAGACTTCAAAAATTTTAATAAGGCTGAAAGGGGCAGAGGGGAGGCTCTTCAAGCTGCATATTTTGAACATTATGTAATTTCCACTGATACAAGGAAGACATACGTTTCTGCAGGTATATTCAAAGCACTTGGGTCCTGAGCTGGAAAAAACCATCAGAAGGAAAAAAGTCCAGAAAAGGAAAAATCCAGAAGAGACAAATCCCTGAAGCATTTTATTGACTACACACAATGGAAGTAACACATTTCTGACCCAAATCTTGAATCCTGAGGTTGTCTAATATGGAAGGCCTTATTATTTATGAAGAACAAACTGCTGACGTTATCTGAGCCTGATAAGGAAATCACAGTTTAAATCTGGCACTCAAATAAGAGAGCGGGCAGCTTTACAGGAGAGTTGTCAGAGCACGCCTTCTCCTCCGTGCAACTCCTCGCTGCCTCCCAAGAGCCAGTCGTTGCTTTTCACTTTAAAGGGGCTGCCAGCAGGCCCCGTGTTCAGCATCCCCATGACACTATGTATCTGATGGAAGAGCATTCTGAAAAAACAGGTATAAAAATGGGTAATTTAATTATTCTCATTAAATGCCCAGGACATCAAAGGAACCAACACCCAGGAAGGAAACAAGGCGCAGATGCCTTGGTCCTCAGGTACTGCTGAATACAACTTAACTAATGGGTTAGAATCATAGAACTGCCAGGGTTGGAAGGGACCTTAAAGATCATAGAGTTCCAACCCCTCTGCATAGGCAGGGACACCTTCACTACATCAGGTTACTCAGGTCCCCACCCAACCTGACCTTGAACACTTCCAGAGATGGGGCAGACACAACTTCCCCAGGCAACCTGTTCCAGCATCTCACCACCCTCATAGGAAAGAATTTGCTCCTAACATACAACTTAAACCTTCCTCTTCAAGTCTGTAACCCTTCCCCTTTGTACTCTCACTACATGTAAAAAGCCCATGTGAAAAGGATCTCTTGGATTTTATTTGTATTGTCTGACGGATGGGCTAAGAGGGATCTTCTGCACTTCTATCTTAAACTTAGTCCTTACTCTACTCCCCAGGCAAGCAGGAAAGTGTATTTCCTAACTGATCCAAATTTCCTCATGCATTCCTTCAAGGCAAACTGGTTTAGCCCCACCCATGTAGCACTGGAACAACAACTCCTGCCACTGCACACAGGATGGGCCAGCTGGAAAGCAGGGTTTAATAGTCAGCTTTTGCTTACACTGCATTTACAGCTTTGTAACGGTTTTGTTCAGGACTGGAAGGGACTCATCTCCAGATGCAACTGACTGCGGTCAAACCAACCTCCCCTATTTAACTGGAAGGAAAAGCTAGCAAAGACTGGTAGGTCTTTCAGGATGCCACTGCTACAAGATCTTTGTTTTAATCTAGGATCTCAAGGTAATGCTCTTGTAAAGGATAATCCTGACCAAAAACTGCAACAAGAAAACTCCCTACCACCATCACCAGCCAGACGATCACAGAAGAGCAGCAACTCACCAGTCAACAAGAACTGGATGATAAAGTCATCCAGGTCTCAGGTGGGAAAGACAAGCCTGGGGCACTGATCCCTGCTCAAGCCACAGGGACTACTCAGCTCTTTGACTGTGGAAAAACACCAGGATGCTGGATAATAATTTTAGAAGTGCCCTTTTTTTCTCTGTAAGGCAAGGAAAC
The DNA here is from genome assembly GCA_013400115.1 of Rhinopomastus cyanomelas. NCBI lineage: Eukaryota > Metazoa > Chordata > Aves > Bucerotiformes > Rhinopomastidae > Rhinopomastus > Rhinopomastus cyanomelas. The sequence goes on along the minus strand of VXBP01003566.1, from coordinate 478,936 downwards.
TGAAGTAAAATAACAGCTGTAAGAAAGAGTCTGCTGGGGCACTGACTCAGGGTGTGTGCTTCCAGCTGCTTGGCCCTTTGCAGAAGATATTTTGGTTTGTGCAGATAAAACTGACAGTACAAACAACTGTCATAATATGCAATAAAAACTCTAAGAGATATGTTGTATAAGGGATGTCAAGAGACCTCCACCAGGCTCTTTAACACAGAGGACAACACGTAACTTCTGCAGCTTCAGCTGTTACATGCAAAAAAGGCTCACAGACAATCCTATCGATAAAACGACCTTGTGCTTGGACATTGTGGCATTACTGTAAGTGTGAACACATCACCACTTACACTAGCTTTCCTTCTGAAATCATTTCAAACACTAGAGGAACTGCTGCTAATAACTGTTCCAGCATCACCAACTCCAAAAACATGTCAGCCTTCAGGATAATTAGAAAAAAATGCAGCAGACTCCAGTCAAAAATAAGCAAAAAAGCCCAAAGCCAAACCAGCCATGACCTCAGGTAACTAGAATTTCATGTGAAGCTGAGCACATGTGAATGCCACCTCAGTTAGAATTAACTATCAGGTATGATATAATCGCAGTGGTGACATGGGACTTCACAACTACTTTGTGGTTATTCCACCAAAAGACCAAATTCATAATTAAGTCATAAATCCTGAACTAATTGGGGTGTCTTTTGAATGCTCTCACATAGGAAGGAGCTATGGTTAAGCTCAGCAGGCAGCACAAGCTTGACAACCAAACTGACAAACTCCAGTGCTGGCCTAGAGGAATCACCAAGAGGCCACCATCACTCATGTGCCCAACAAAGGAAACCCTTCCAGCTGGCAACTAGAGGAACTCATCTCACCTAAGTCAAAACCAGGCTTGAGGTACTAGCCAGGCATTTTCTTTCAAGAACAGTGGAGTCACAGCATCAGAGTGTACTGGGTTGGAAGGGACATCTAGTCCAATCACCCTGCAGTGATGTCGCTAACTACAACAGATTGTCCAAAGCCCCAGCCAGCCTGACCCTGAATAGCTCCAAGGATGGAGCCTCCACCACCTCTCTAGGTAGCCTGTTCCAGGAATCCCCCACCCTCAGATTTAAGAACTTTTTCTTCATGTACAGCCTCAATCTCCCCTTTTCCAGCTTCAAATCATGACCCCTCATCCCACTATTGCCTGCCCTTATGAACAGTCTTCCCCAGCCTTCTGACAGCCCTTTTCAGAGACTGGAAGGTCAGTAGAAGGTCCCTCTGGAGTCTTTTCCTCTTAAGGGTGAACAACTCCAATTCTCTCAGCCTGTCACCAGAGCAGAGGGGCTTCAGCCCTCTGAGTATTTTTTGTGGCCTCCTCTGGACTCGCTCCAATAGCTCCACGTCCTTCTCGTATTGAGGACTCCAGAACTGGAGCAATACTATGTCTCAGATGAAGTCTCACAGGCTATCCTTGCATTCCCTGAACAGTTAGTGACATCTATCCTCTCCCCTGGTAAAGAGAACTAAATGACCACAGCAAGCCAGCAGGAAGAAACCACTGGGCCTTCTAAGAGCATTTTCTGCTAACTGCTGCGGCAGAACAGCACTTTACATCCTGATTCTTTTACAGAACATTCAGCTTTCCCCAAGATGCATAAACATAAGGAAGACATTGATTGCTCCCCATCAGTGTGTTTACAGTATCCTGTTTTTGGGGGGTTGTTTTTATTAGCACTCCCTTGTATTTTTAAAGAAAAGTTTACCACACAGAGCCTCATTTCACCCACACCAATTCTTCCTCTAAGAAAAAAGGCTTTGCTTCAGATTGATTATAAATGGCCCTCTGCTTCCTCTGGCCATTGTTCCAAAGAGGGAGGAGTATATAAAAACCCACAAGTTTGTTTGAGATTTCCTGGATCAAACCACAAAGCTCATCTTTGCATGCCTTCATTGTCCAACAGTACTGTTGCTTCTGCTGCTTTGCCTGTCCCCACACACTGAGGCACACAGGGCAGAGTGCACTGTAGCTGTTTCGAGTCCCTTAATAGGTGGTCAGTTCTCAGCTTCAGAGGACAAGAGCTCTGCAGCTAACCATCTCCCAGCATACAGCAAGAAACACTGTACTACAGGTTGGGCATCAGGCTGGAGCTCAGTTCACAGAAGGTGAGCAGTGGTGCTTGTCGGTGTGGCCAAGCAGAGAACACATCCCACAAAACCAAGTGTCAGGAGTAGCATAGAACTACTTCTGGAAACATGTGCAAGAGACAGATCAGGCATTCTTCCTGTTGTGCAGAACACAATGGCAACAGGAAAGTTAAAGTAGCTTGCCTAAATACTCAAATCCTGTGCTCTTGGAATTAATCTCTGTTCCTGAGCCTATACCATCTTGTAGCTTCAATGGCTTTCATCACACGCTCTAAACAAAGTCCATTCTAAACAATCAACTGACTGCCAAGGCAGCAAGAGTTAATTACACACATGGCTCTTGCCAAATGTTTAAGTCATAACCTAACAGACTGTCACAGGAAGACAATTAACACTTAATTGGCAGAGAAGATAAGATCTAGGGAAGGTGAGTGTAAAATCAGATTTGAGTCTCTTTTCTGAGGCAGCACGGGGTGAATGTTTTGCATATGACCTCAGAGGAGAAAGCAGCTATCAGATCTCTGTAATTTCTGAGAATATACTATCCTGCAGCAATGAGAGACCAGAAGGGAGAAGAGAACTGGTAAAGATGAATTACACTTGTTTCTTCCCAAGCACATTAATCTCTCACCTTTATTTCAGAAAGCTGCATGACTTCAGGGAAGACTTCGATGCAGTTGGAGTGAGCAATCACAGTATGCATACGTCTGCAGTTCATGATAGTTGTTGGAATGGCCTTCAGCTTGTTCCCACTAATATCAATTTCCTCCAACTCTTCCAGCTTGGCCATTTTGCTATGAAAACAAGAGTTTGAGGATTTGTCCTTTAATAGACATGCACATTTTATTCTGAAGCGTGATAAGAGCAGTGGTTTCCATTATTTTAAGACAATGTTATCACACACTTTGGATTCTTGTTCACGGCAGTTCCTGTTGCCTTTTTTCAGCTCAGATGCTACCACAGCTGCAGAACAAAGCAGCTGCTGCTTCTGTCAATATTTTTTTAATGTGCTCCTTTTCAATTACTGATTTTGCTTACCCCTGCTCACCAGCTCACATTCACTTTTTCTCCTTTCAATCCTAGTTTGTCATCTCAAACTTTCCCCTCTACCTTCTAACATCACACTCAGCCCTTCCCCCCAGTCCAAGTCTCCCTCCTTTCCCCTTGCTGTTGACGCCCAGTTGCTCAGAACACCACACAAGGACAGAGATGTCTCTTCCTTTATTTATTGGCATCTCTTCTTCAAGGTTGTACCCCATCAGCTTTACGGCACATCTTACACTTGAAAGATTTCTGATTAAAACAGAGTGAATTGAAAGTACAGAAACCGCTGCCAAGGCAAAACGTCCTTCTGAAGCGAGAGGATTTTTCCCTACTAGCATTTAGTCCACTTTCAGAGGACATTTCCAGAGTGCTGTGCTCACAAATCACTCCTAAGGAGAAGCCCACCAGGTGCAAGCAAAGTGACCAAGCCAGGGAAAGCAGAAGACCTTGTTGATCTTCAAACTCACACTGTGGTCAGGCTGAATGAGTCCAGTGGAAAGGAGTTCCAAGCGCAGCCAACACATACCAACTAACAGCCTGTGTAAAGCAGTAGGGGGGTAGCAGTGGGCAGAGAGGGTCTAGCAGGTGAATCCACCCACTGCGGGGTCAGTACCTTCAAAACGCAGCCTGTACCACAATATTTCTGCACAATTTCATTCTCACTGTGAAATTGCTTCATGATGCCCACCCACCAGTGTGCAGAGACACTGAACCCAGCCGCTTACCTCGCGGGGAAGCTCTGCAGACGGTTATAGGCCATGTGCAGGATTTTCAGGTGTGGATGGCCTGTTAACAAGGGCACACACTTGTCTGTGAGGTTGTTATTGGTCAGATACAGCTCCTGCAAGATGCTATGGGTCTCTTCAGAAAGAGTGGCTGGAGGAAGCATTTCCAGTTTGTTGGCAGAAGCATTAAGAAATCTCAGGCTGTGAAGAGAAGTTGCATAAGGGAATGTGGTGAAACGTTCTGCATGTTTAGATAAAATGTGTATTTGTAAGACTTCAGTTAAACTAAACCAGAAGTCAAAAGCAACAAGTTCAAACAACAGACAAAGACTAAAAGTCTAGCAGTATACAAACAAAACTTCTGATGGTGTTTTTAAAAAAGGACATTCATTCAGACAAAACACCACCACAATGAGGATGTCATTGTGCTGATATAAATGCCTCTGACCCCTGTCAGGACCTCAGTACTTCCAACATTACTACAGATGCATTCACAGGCAGGAGCAATAAACCTTATTCCCATATTAATTTCACATAAAAATGAATTCTGAATTCATCAGCAAGGAGCAATGAGTATAGGTGCCCTTCAGGTGACTAAAAGAAGCCACTGGTGAAGAAACCCAGGCAGTTTCTCAGGGTTTATACACTGGCTAGGGTGCAGACAGCATTCTTTTTAAGCCTGCAGGCCTGAAGCTACTACAGAATGTGAAAAAGTACTCGTTGGGTAACTAAAGATAAAAAAATAACCCTCCTGATACCGAGCAGTGATTTGCCTTTTAGATTTTAAAGAGACAATGCTAAGAGTAAATTACATTTTATTACAAGAGCAGGGAACAACAGGATGAGGGGTCATGGTTTGTAGCTGGAAAAGGGTAGATTGAGGCTGGACAGGAGGAAAAAGTTCTTGAATCTGAGGGTGATGGATCCCTGGAACAGGCTGCCTAGAGAGGTGGTGGAGGCCCCATCCCTGGAGCCATTCAAAGTCAGGCTGGCTGGGGCTCTGGCAATCTGTTGTAGTTAGAGATGGCCCTGCTTGTTGTAGCGGGGTTGGACTAGATGCCTTCTGGAGGTCCCTTCCAACCCAATATAGCCTATGGTTCTATATTCTTGCTTGCTGATGTATGTCGCAAGACAGCCAGACCTCTAAGTTACTCAGTGTCCTTCCCATGCAGGGTCAGAAGGAGCTTCTGCAGGCCCTCCTCAGCAGCAAGGACTGAAGAAGCACAGAAATTAAGTTGTTCTTTCTCCCTCAAAGGAATTTTTTAGTGTGGGAACAACACCTGTTAGGGCATAAGCACTGCCTGCTCCTACCAGTCCAGTTCTGTGGGGTGAGGGTTCATGTTTGTTTAGGAGAGTTTGGTGATCACTGGAAGAGCACTCAGTGTAGGCAATTAGAGGGCTATAATTCAGACAAGCAATTCCAAAGAAATGGAAAAATAAGGCATCCTTTAGTAACCAGTTTAGCATTGCCATGTCTTTTCAACAGAAACAAGAGCTCTCTCTTCCTTCCTCCCCTTTTCAGGAAAGGCTGCCTTAAAGGACCTGTGTTACAGAATCAAGTGTGTGCCTGCCCAGCCACAGTGACCCCGTTCAGACCAGGCTCTGCTGCTCCTTCCAGTAGCTATCAGAATGGGCAGCCACAATGGGCAAAGCTGTGTCTGAGAAACAGCACTCAGAAATGAGCTGGATGCAGCCTATAAAGCTGCTGAGCAGGGCACAAAGGGTAGGTGTGCTCCTGTCATCGATCTCAGCGTGATAAAATATTGATAGCGTGTCCCCTGTGCGCAGGAATCCACACTGACCTTTCAGGCCTATTAATGAATGAAATGGATTTGCAAGAGTTGCAGCTGGTCGAAACTCGCTCAGCAGCAAATAAGGGTCAGACATGCTACAGAGGAGTCACGTGGAATGCCAAAGGACTGAAAAAAACACTATTCCCTTCAGAAGCAAAAACCTCTCAGTGCTGCACAGAACTGAAACTAGGTTAGCTGTTCTACAGACAGAGGAGTCCACTTAGGGGAAACACAGCATAATCCTCCAGCTCATTCATTATTCACAACGATGGTGAAACTCCAGAGGAGGCAGGGAGGAAGGAGAGGGAGGATTAATACAGAGAAGGGAATAAGCAGCTGAAAGGGTTTTTTGAAGTTATTTATTTATTCAAAAAAAAATCTGCTCAATTTCACCCTTTAGCTTTAAACTGAGAATATATTGAACTCATTCAAAGTTGGATTATTAAGCAGAAGAACATCACATCAGTGGCTCCTGGACTTTAATTAAACAGCAGCAAGCACACCTATTACTGAAGTACAGACCACTAACACTTGGGCAGCTGCAATCTAATATGCAGGATAGTTGTGTCTGTCCACAAAAAAAAGGCCCTTAGATCAACATTAAAGCCACAATATCTTTTGTATCAGTCACAGCACAAAATGGTCGCATCCATCTCAGCCTGGAAAGGCTTATATTGCTGCTGGGAATACTCTCAGGAATACAATGGGGCTGAGGAGGTGTCAGTGAAAGACCCGCCAGGAAAGGGCACGTTTCACCACCCTGAATGGGAATCTGGATTTTACCTATTCCTGCAAGCTGCCACAGAATAACATGGAGTGTTTCACAGGGACCTTCTTTTAATAAACAAAAATAGCACCAAACAGATAACCCAGAGATCATTCTCTGGCTATGAGGTTCATAAATTTACTTAACTACAGCTAGCTCAAAGCTTTAAGCTGAGGTACTCTGCTCTATAAAGCTGAAATAATAGTCTACTATAGTGAAGCCATTGTTAATTCAAAGGAAAAGTATATCAAACAAAGCTCTTCTGGTTTTAAAAAACGTCCAGCATTAGTGGACTACAATAAGAAATTTCAAGCCGTTCCCTCACTGGTATTAGAAAGGGCCAGAATCTGCATGTTTCTGCCAAAAGGAAGTGTGATGCATTTATTTCCCAGTGGAGAAAGAAGAGAGCTGTGGCTCTGTACATCCCCAATCTTCCAGAACAACAGGAATTTCCCACCATCCTGACCTACAGAGTAGTGCCTTGCTAGGAACACAGTGGTTAGGAAAATCTTGTCAGCAGCCTAAAACAGGAACTCTGCGGTACCAGAGTGTTCCAGTGACCCCACAGGTAACAGCTCATGGGTGGGCAGCACTCAACAGGTGGTTTGAGGATACTCTGTCTGTAGCTGACATCATTACAGTATGTTTATTTAAATGTTCCTATTGAACAGCTGGTACATTAAAACAGTATAAAAACATCCTGAAATAATGATTTTTTAAAAAAATCCAGATAATATCTCAAAAAGACGTCATTCTTTGGGAGAGAACAGAATGAGCCAGAGGATGGCTAATGCCAAACCTTTGTCAATTATGGGCTACTATCTTCACAGAATCACAGAACACCAGGGACTGGAAGGGACCTCAAAAGATCATCTAGTCCAAACCCCCTGCCACAGCAGGATCACCTAGACCAAGGGGTTTTACAGGAAACAAACAAACAAACAAACAAATAAATAAATAATATTCTGTAGTTGCCCATCAGATTTTCCCTCACACTGATTTAACACAGGAGTCCTCCTCCAGGTTATTTCCACTGTCTATTTCTTCATCCTTGTAAAACGTGCCAGCTGCCATCTCAGGAGGCCCATGTCAGAAATGCCCTCCAGAGGAGTGGAAATTTACTCGAGCACAACTGCTCCATTGCTGTTGTGCACGGACTTCAACTGAATCATGTTCCTTGAAGATATCCCACTCATCTTGCTTATCAGATGGAAGCAGAATGTCAAGTATTAAAGCTCAGTCCAAAATTATAATTGTTTCCCTTTCCAATTCCACCCACACACTACACCACACGCTCATGAACAAAGCACAACATGGCTACAAACCCTTGAATTCGGCAGCCTGAACACATACCAGAGTATAAAACAGCAAGGGGAGCATGAATTAACAAGTACTAAAGGAGTGTTGAAGATTAAGAAACAAAGGCACTGGCAGGGATGCCAGAATTCTTCAGTTTTCACAAGGAACAAATGGTCCTCCGGGGTATTAACACCAATACTGATCTCTGGCAGGAGTAAGTCACCTTCAGTTTTATGGGGTATTAAAGTACAATCCTGGGCTGGATTTAACTTCTCCAAGAAACAAAAGAGAAAAAACAGACTGTCCCAAAGAATAGGCTGGAAGCAAGGACACAGATCTAATTGAACCGAACAGGCTGAGTATGCAGTTGCATGTGTTCTGTTTCCTATTTAAACCTAGAGGATTCTGATCTCAATTTGAACTTCTAACAGCAAAAGAAAATATTCTGCTAAAAGCTGCAACAGATTTGAGGATTTTAACAGCATTGCCTACTTGGAGAACCCCTAAAAACTGAATATAGACAACTGTAAGAATATAGCCTCTCCCAATTCCTCATCATTATCTGAGGCAGCCCAGCAAACTTAGCTTGCTGCCAAGACACAGCCACCCCTGAAAAATGTAAAATTTTCCAAAAAGCTGAGGAATGTTCAACATTAAAAGCAGCAGCACAGACAACTGCATCCAATGGGGAAAGAGCAGCAAATCAAAAACAGTGTGCTTAGCTTGAAAGTCCTGATAAGAGTTGGAAAGAATTCCACAGCTGCAAAAAAGGGAATATGCAGAGAAATCAAGACCTCCAGTTTGGCCTGTGCCCCAAGATCTCCATCAGCACAGAGCAATTTCTTCTCCAGACCTTGTTGCAGAGAAGTGCCCTCAATTTCTGATCACCTAATCCTAAAATAATTTATGATTGTGGTAGTAGGTGTGTGAGGAAGAATCCTTTCATCTAAGTGTGTTTGGAAGGAGAAAGAAAATGGGAGGGAAACCAAGACAGTTTTGCCAGCCTGTGCAGAGAGAGTATTTCTTCTCCTTTCAAATAATTAAATACAAAATAAGGGTGGAAAGATTCAAGTGAGTTCCCTTCCTATTGATGGACAGACAGAAAACCCACTAAACCTCTGCTGTCTTCTCAGCCCTTACTTTCTAACCTGCCTTCAGCTGTGCTGTCTCATTAACTGGGATTCCTTCATTTTTCAATATATCGGCCTCAAACCCCAACCTCCTAGCAAAGAAACAAATGCAGCCAAGCATTTCTGCAACAACAACATGTGCATCAGACTCTCAACTAGCTCTTTGTATTCACTTGACTTTGTTTCCTCTGTCTGCTTCTCCTGCATCCATGACAGGACTGAGTATCTGCATCCAAAAATGTCTGTGGAAATGGCAAAAATCAAACCAGTTAAACTGGGTCACCTTCCAGAACACCCCAGTTAAAAAAACCCTCAACCAAACCCCAAACAAATTAAATGAAATCAAAACAAACAAATTCCAAGCAGATAAGCACAGCTGAACAAAGCTGAAAACAAGAATGGTGCAGAACAGAGCCCAGCAAGCTCTGAGCAGCTGACACCAGCTGAGCCACCACAGCTGGCCACTACCAGACACACAAAACAAAGCCCAAAGTTTAAACTGGGCACATCACAGCTGATTATCTTCACCACACAACTGCTTTTCATAGCCCCACGGTTGTTTTAAGGGTTTGCACTGAAAACATCCACACCAACTGCAAAGGAAGCTTAGGAAAAAGGCAAAAGGGAGCCCTTCACCACCGTGTTTCCATATTCAATCCCCTCTGGCCACTGCCACTGCTTTTCCATCACACCCAGCTGAAGTTCTCGAACACACAGTGCTCTTATCCAAGGAATATTTTGTGCAAGAGTTTTCATGCTATTAAAGAGCAGTTTGCTGCAAGTCATGCAAGGAGGGCAGTAAAAAGTCTGCATAAGAATCAGCGGTTCGGGCATCACAACATATGAAAGCAGTGGAGAGAAGTGAAAGTCTGTAGGAATGTAGGTGCATCAAAAGAGGTTCAGGATTCAGCCTGGGAGTTCTCCCCTTCAGCCCTAGCACTTGCATGAACTCTTTTTTGCAGCATCTGGTAATGAGAACTGAAGAGATTATCTGGCTGCCTGTGTGGCGCTCATCTTGCCAAGAAAATCCCAATCTCCACCCTACAAGAGAAATCCTTGCTAACATGATCAAGATGTGCATACTTGCACTGCAATAAACAGAACCAAGTTTTGTCTCTGCCAGAGAAACGTTTCATAGGCTACTCCTCAATTTATCTTTAATTAACAGTTCAAAATAGAAAATTAATTAAAAAGCAGGCAAGAAAATATCCCTAAATTATACTCTTCAGCAGAGAATGACATATTTTCATTGGTTTTTGAAGGATTAAGGCAAAAATATGATATTTGTAGATGCTCCTATGAAGAGAACAGAGGTTTTCCAGTATTTTTTCTCCTTTTTTTGTCGACAGTAACATTCTTTCTTTGTGCACCAATGAACTGACTTCCCTCCCTTCCTCAGATGTTTTACGTGTTGAAGCCCACCAGTCCTTGTGAAGTTCACCCAAGGAATTTCACACCCACTTCGTCAAATATTCAGGATTGAGAAGGAGAAAGCATTTATTATTCACAGCATGAAACTCCACATCCAGACAAGATATCATCTGTCAGCTACAAGGAGCTGAGCACCTTTCAAAAAAAAACAAGTATCTTTTCCAAGGCTGCAAAAGGGAAGTAATTTTATGGAGCGATAAAGGGTCTGTGAGGTAGAGTGATTTGTCCAACACATCCAATGTTGGGTAGAGACCCTGGCAGACTACTCAGGAAACCTAGTTCTCTTGGCACGTCTGGCAGAGCAGATTGTGCTTCCCAGGGAATGCTTGGAGATGAGAAGCATTTCACCTTTTCAAAACAAAAATAACTCCCTGAACACCTTTCCTGACCCAGACCTATTTCTGTTGATACTTAGGCTGCTGAGAAATACAAACATTTGAAAACAAGACTGGACACTAGGAAAAACTTCTTCAGTGAAAAGGCCACCAGGCCTTGGAACGGGCAGCCCAGGGAGGGGGTTGAATCATTGTCCCTGGACATGTTTCAAAGTCGTGGAAATCCGAAGCTTAGTGACAGGGTTTAACAGTGGGTTGGGACAATTGGGGTAATGGTTGGACTCCAATCTAAGCAATTCCATGATTACATGATTTCATGAAGATGTTTCCTGAAGCTACCTTCCAAACTTCAAACTTTGACATCGTGTGCTTATCCACACTGCTGTTTCCTTTCACAGGTGCCACTTGTGTGGCAGCCACAGGCACATCAGTACGGACAAGCCAAGTTGTCTAAATCAGAAAAGGGCTAAGGAACAAGGAGGAGAAGCCCACACAAGTCATTTAGGTGGGGTGCTTGGCAATACAGTTTAGTGGTGTACTTGGCAAAGTAGGGTGAATGGTTGGACTTGATGATCCCTAGGGTCTTTTCCAACCTGAACGACTGTATGATCATCATGGCAAGCGAAGGGAGGCTGTGGTGGTGCTGAAAAGCCAGACTGGGTAAGGTTTGTTCATCTCCTGCAACAGTAGAGGGCTTTGTTGTTAGCCATAGAAGACTTTGAAACCACATGCCCAGTATGCCTGCAAAACCACAGATCATCAAAGCTGCAGATGGGAAAAAATCCCTGAGCCTGAATTACTCATTTAATACTGTTATTCAGCATATTTTTAATTCTAGCCCTTCTCAGCACAGTTCTAGCAAACTCCTGGAAATCTATCTCCAATCTTGGTTTTCTATCTCCAATCCTGTTTTCAGTCTGTACTTGTTTTTTTGGCATCACAACTCCTCCCTGCCTAAATACAAAAGAGCCATCTATGGTTTCATAGTTTAGTTTAAAAGATGAGTTGCAGTACCAGAAGTTCAAGTTCTCTCTCACTGCCAGACTCGGACTGATCGACATCCTAGACCTATAATGTTCTTTTTAAAAGAATTTTTTGGAACATTATTTCTCTCTTTGCTTTCAAAGATGCTGGTGTTTTTCTGAAACTTTCTTAAAGGTTTCTTTCCATTGTCACAGCTAGGATGAGAAATAAATCCCTGCAGCACACAGTCTCACTGTCTGTTAAATTATGCATGGATTGAGCTCTCACAAATCACAGGACTATATGTGGAAGCACAGAGAGCAAGGAATGCTGTCACCAAGCAGGGCAAGCTCAACCACCACCCTACCCTCAGATTATGCTACCAACCTCCCCTATTTCCATCACAACCACTTTACAGGATATGCTCATAGCAAGGAAAAACAAGTTAGGAAGACTCTGAGGCTGATGATACAGCAGCATAAAAATAAGAATCCAAAAAGCAGATCAAGTGGTGACACCAGCCAAATTAGTGACAAACATTTGAAAAGCATAAAAAAAATCCACAACGCAAGGACAGAGGAATAACAGAATTATTCTGACAGCCTCATGCACAGATGCTGTTTTGTTTGACAGGTATAAATAAGTTCTAGCCTCTGACTGAAGGAGGGGAAAAAAAGCTTTCACACTCCGTCAAACAAGCCCAAGAAATATGTATTTAAAGAAACTGCCACTAAGCCATCTCCGTGTATGTAGTAGAAAATAGCATGTGCTAGCTAGATTTCAAGTAGGTGTTCAGCAAGAGCTTGGTGGGGAAGAAGCAACCATATAAGGCAACAAAACCAGAGTAAAAAGTGTTTTTTGGTGAGCTGGGCAGATGTCTGTTCTTACCACACAAGGCTTGGCAACTTCCAGATCGGGGGAACCTCAGATTACCCTTTCAGCAAGGAAGTGACACAATGGAAACAAGGTTCTTCACATTGCAAGTCAAGATCAGATTTCTTTATATTTACCTGTCTGCTTTCAAAAGCAGGTTAGATGGCAGTTCAAGAAGCTGGTTGTGCTGCACATCCAGGACCTCCACTTGCATTCGCTCAAGCCGATCCGGTAGCCTCCCTAACATGTTATGTCCTGCCAGCAGCTTACGCAAGCTACTATTGTAAAACAGCCTTAGAAAAAGAAAAAACACCAAAAATGAGGACAACAAAGAGTCATTTGAGAGCTCAAGTGTGGTATCACAGTTCATTACGAGACAGTGATTCAGCCAACGGATTAGCAGACACAGTATTAATTACGTACAACTTCAGTGTCTTCCCACTCTCCACCCACTTCTTAAAAAGGTGGTTCAGAGACAGGGAAGGAGGTTTAGGGATGATTCAGGAGTGACAGTAGTGAGGAAGGGTTATCTCATTGTTATCTGTACCATGAATATAGAAGCACGACAGTGAAGGAGGTAACTGCTAACAATGGCTGCAGAAAACTGCACGTGTGGGATCCCCCTAGTTAATGGAAGAACTTCAGAAGGGTGGGTGAAATCACCAGTCACCCCACAAGCTTTAGAGCGCTCTATTCATCGTGTGCTGACTCATAATCCAGTGCAGTCTCTCATCCCCCATTCTCCTTTTTTGTTAATACCACGCTAACATAAAGCCTTCTTTCCAGTTCTACAGCAAATGAAATTTATCTAATCGGCTTTATTTTCTTGAGCTTTCACAAGCTGTAGTCCTATCTTCTTGCTCCATTTTTTGGGGAACTGGAGGAGAACAGGAAGGTGAGAAGAGAAACAGAGAGAGAAAAGAACAAACAGCTGTTTTGATCAAAGAGCAAACCTAAAATCTGCAGTATGAACAATATAATGAGTTTAAAATCTGCAAAAATAGAGCAACTCTCATTTTTGACCAGGAACCGCCTCCAGCAAATTAAGAAAAAAGGATTATTCATCTTCTACCTGTCCTAGGTTTCCATTACTATGCTGTTCAATCTGGCAAGCCTCTGCATCATGCTGACCTGCTTCAACCAAAGACTCCCAAAATACTCAGCATTAAAGCAAAAATCTTCTTGACTCTGTTACAATGACCCAAATACACATAACGAGCCTCCCTTCCCTTCTCCACCACACATAGGTCATGGGGCCGTTGTGCCAAAATAATCAGTGAGGTATGTGGAGTATTTCCCCCTTGACAGATACCGTCACACTCCGTATCTGTGTGCCAGTGTTAGCAGTTATCTCAGTTGGCCGGGCTGTCTGTGTTATGACCGTGGACACAAGTTAGCAGCCAGCTCTATCATTCCTGAAGGTGAAAAGCCTCCCCTACAGTGATAAGTCTGTCTGTTATGTTTTTGGCATTTCAACAGTTTTGCTTCACTTGAAAATCTGTTACAGATTTGCCTTTCTGTGCTATTCTAGTCATTTTCCTAACCAAGACTGAGCAGTTATCACCAACACCAAACATTACAGGAAAAAGCAGAACTGGCTCACAAACTCTCAATAAAAAGCTATCACTCTGGCATTGGCTGGGAGGGTGGGTGGTGGCAGTGCCTTTTCTTAAAAGAGAGTTCAAATCATGGAAAAAAACCTTAGCAATTAGCTTTTCCATAAAAATACAGTTTGTAAATGATTCAGAAGAACTTATTAAGTCTTTGGGATTTTTTGCTTATTACCCAAGTTACACAAGCACCAAAAGAACTGGCTGCCTGAAGAAAAACTGAACCACTGAACTACACAAGCTCATGATGAGCCTGGAATACCTAGGTCTCAAGCTGTGTTGGGAACCAGGATGCTGGCACTGCTCTTCCCTACTGGCAAATTTTCCATTTGCCACACTCATAAGTTTTATCTGGATCAAAGTTCTAAGGACAAGCACATTCCTCATCATCAGCATCTTCTAAGAAACCATGGTTTGGTGAAAGTGTTCAACCAATTCCTTTGGTAAAGCAACTGTTCAAGAGAGCACACACTGCCGAATACAGAGATGTTTCCAAAAGAAAAGCACAAAAAGGAACAAAAATACACCCAGACATCTGTTCACTGGTGGTGACAAGGTCATTTTGACAACTCATAATGGAAACATTTCCATTTTCTTTGGGGAATCCTTGGCAACATGAGTTTTATGACAATGATTTTGTTCTGTACAGCTGAGATGAAGTACCTTTCTTGTTATTTCTCAGCACTTTAAAAGCAGAAATGGCTGCATCACAGACCAGTGTACATTGTTCCCACTTTCTTTATTGAAGCAAACATCAGTACACAGTCTTCTATCTCAACTGCTTCAGCTCTTTGTCTTCAAGGATTGTATTGCAATTTCAGAAGACTAACATTCAGAGCACCAACTGTAGCCTCTTTAAATTAGGTGCAACCTTCAGCCTTCTAGAAGGCTGATGGTTAGTCAAGACCTGAACATTTGCGGTTAGAGATGCCAGTATCCTCCTAGTCCAGCTCACTCGCTCCACAGATTTTCACAGTGCTGTTCTGTGTAGAAGGGAAAGGACACAGTGCACAGGAACACACCAGTATCTACCTGACATTTCATAGTAGGTTTACACACCACTTCCATTTGGATCCAGATCCAAGCTTCCCTGCAGTTTACAGACATTCAAAGCCTGTGTTTTAAACTGAGCCTTAAAACCGAGCTGATTTATTAGGAGCTAAGCTATCTAGACAGATACTACAAAGAAGAACTTTCAAAGATAAGCTGCTTCCTGGGGTTAATCGTAAGATGGCAGAAGAGACAAGAGGGATGTTGACTGCACCGAATTTCAACTAATCATTAATCTCCCAAAGATATCCGGTATGCCTTGATGGTTCTTGCTGTTATGAAGTGCAAATGAAAGGCAAATGAACTTTTGCTCCCTCCACCTTCTACGTAAGTGCAGCTTCACTTTGTATGAAAAACCAGGGGGGTTCTGAGTCTGCATATTGCCCCATTAGTCTGGTGGGTAAATCTCCTTACATCTGCTTCTGCCCACACTTCTGAACTCTCTTCTCTTCCTATTTCTAACAGCAGTCTTTCCAGTTTACACCATGCAGCACATTCATCTGACCCAGAATCAAAACTATCTTCTGGACTGTATAGCTCCATAAGGAAAACATTTAATAGTTCATCATACATCAGCTGTCTGTGTTCTTCACTGGTTCTGCACATCCACACAATTTCACTCCCTGTGCTTAATTTGTCCTCCCTTTTCACCTCTTTTGAAGTGTACAGAGAAGCCAAGAATGAGTGATCTATTTCAGTGACAGTCAGGGACTTCAAACTTTCCCATACTGGCACCTGACCAGTATTCTTGTCTGGAAACGGTCTAATTAAAAAAAAATCCTACTAAACTCAATGCCTATTCTCCTTACTGTTCACTTGCTTTCCTGTCCTCTGCATTTAGCAATTTCAAGTTTAGACTCTCAAAAAAGAGATCACCTTTGCAGTGAAGGCAATCACTCAACTCAAGCAAGGAGTTTGCTTGCTTGCTGAATGTTTACCTTTTCCTCTCAATATTTTTTCACTCAAACAGGGCTGTGAGCTGGAGTCTCTCAGCACCACTGAAACTAAGTCACAAGCTCTGGATCTCTAAACTGTCACGTAAAGTTGCGGCTGTAAATATTTAATATTCAGTATTAAAAATGAAGTACCTTCCTGTCTGAACAGCCACATGAGCAACTCCAAACTTCTACCTGGAGTTCAAAGGCACTGCTTTCTCTGCATGAAAGTGAAAAAAGAAAGGCTGGGTGGAAGCTTGAGGCTTGACGACACCCCACAAGGTAAAAATAAAATAAAGACATAAAACAGGCCTGACAGTCACTGGAACAAGCTAAACACTGAATCAGCAACTATTTCTGATTGCTTATCCTGTTTCACATCGTGCAGTTGGTCGGCAAGACTCACCGGGCAGGCAGTTCACGTATCTGATTGTGTCCAACGTCCAACACTTCCAGTTTCCTACTGTCACATACCCACTCAGGCAGATTTTCCAGGTGATTTCTATGAATAAAGAACACACAGGGGTGTAACTAAATGATATATGAGATGTAATGGTTATTAAGAATACGGCCTCAACTGAGCTGCAAATACCTGCAGGAAACAGAAATGTGTCTGCTACGTTAGATGTTTCCTGCGAGACTGCATCAGTCCTCCTTCTCTCTGGGAACGACCAGTGCAGCAAGTTCTTGAGTGAGGCAATAAATGAGGCTAACAGTACTGCTACCTCCCTGTATGTGCAACCACTAAGAAAATGAGAAAAGCTGCTTCCAAACTATCAGGGAAGAAGTATTAAGAGTATGTGAGTACTGAGGACAAAGTCATCTCTCCATGGAGAAGGAAAATTTTGAGACACTCCTCTGAAGACACTCACACCCTACATAGCTGAAACACACCTCTTTGATCCCCAGTCGTGAAGCCCACTCTACCACTCTTCAGCCACCTCACAGCACAAAGGAGAATCTTTTCAGTGTGTGTATCTTTGCAGTCAGGTGTTTTGCTGTTTTGCATTTGTCTTGACAGAAACTAACCCTTCTAGAAATGAAGTTATTAGATGTAAGGTTTTTCAAATATTGCCCTGAAAGCATGCGGCTGGGCACTGCGGGGCACCCATGCATTCTGCCTTACAGCCACCAACTAGCAGCACAAAATACATGGAGACTGTGTGTGCACTCACATAACTACTGCTTCAGTAGGCATCAGGAGTAGGACCCTTGCACAGCATGAACATAACTCAATGTTCGTGCTCCCTCATGTACTTTTATCCTACAGTTTATTCATGCAAAAGCCTTTACCCTAATCGAGCAATGTAGCTCCTCTTTCCAATCTCAAACGGATGTCCCAATTCCAAGTGAGCCAAGAAGCTAAAGACACCCTGTCCGTGCAGTTACAGTGCCATCACTGAACTGAGGCACAGGAAAAAGGTGTTGTGATTAAAACCAAGCATTCTGCAACCGCTTAATTCCCAGGTTCACACCGAGTGCTTTACAACAGGTCACACAAATCCTGTGACACTGGTGCTACATTTAGGTGCAGCCTGACAGTAACTCACGGGTGATGAAGAACTGCAATTGATGGCAACTTGCCCAGGTTAATTCACTAATTGTTACAATCACCCTCAAGAGCTTAAGTGGGCTTTAAATGGGCTTTTAGCAAATGAGATTATTACTAACATGCAGATGAGTAATTCCTTAACTAAGACAGGCTTGAAGCACACATACCAAATGTTTACCTGATTCAGTCCTTACATTGTAAAACAAAACAAATACCCTTTTTTCCACTTCTTTCCTTATCCCACCTCCCTCCTTAAAGTGAGATTTAAGAGTACATTCAAATGGCAACGGTGGACATCCCTGCAGTAGGCAGGGCTGTGGAACACAACAAACAGCTGCAGAAGCTGTTGAACTGATGCAGAAACTATTAAACCATCAGCTCTGCTGGGCTTGTGACACACAGATCCAGAAAAGGTCCTTGTGTACAGGTCTCACTTTGGCACACGTCTGAAATACTGTGTTCGAGCTCCAGAAGACATAAAACGTTTAAATCAGGAAAAACCTTTTCCTTTTTATAAAGGCACATTTTGCTTTTAGCACAGAAATAAAGTAAATGTATGAAAAGGAATCGGGGAAGAACTGGCCAGCAAATAAAAGCCCATCCTCTGAGTCTGAAAACAAGTCCTCTCATAGCTCAAGATTTCATTCCTGCCCCTACTCCCTCCTTGTATATGTAGTTTTTCCATAAGCCACAATGATACATGTTTTACATGCCCACTCTTACCTAGAAATATCCATATAAGCCAGGCAGTTAGGGACTGGATACACATCGAGGTGAACAAGTTCTACAAGGAGAAAAGACATAAAACCAAAAGCGGTGATAAAGATTTGCACCTCAACAGCTGTTCCATTAACATTACTTTAAGCAGCTAACACCCAGAGATTCCAGGAGTCAGTAACCTAAAATGTCTGAAGGTTTCAACCTCTGTAAGCTGAGGTTTGGGTTTTATTACAACAGAGTACATTTGCTGGGTTATGTTGTACTCGCTTGTGACTGATGTAACTATTACGAGGGGAGAAACTGGAGTTTTTCAGACTGAGGGTCTAAACAGAGGATGGCCAGGAAGAAGAACAAGACCAAATAGGCAGCTGATTGCAAAGATATGAGTTGACCTGGGTTCTCAACTCAGGATGTCCAGCACATGCTCAGACTGTGTTGACTCTTCTCAGCTAGAGAGATCCTGCACAAGGACACATGCTGTCACATACAGCTGTCAGCCTTTGAAAGACAGCTCAGCTCAGACCTTTCACCAAATTCACACAACCCCAAGCATCAACACCTGCTGTGTGGTGAATGGATTAAGAGCAGACCTGAGGAGTGTGTGGTAGATGGGGACCTCGACATGGGCTGGCAGTGTGTGGTTGCAGCCTAGAGGGTCAACTGTATCCTGGGCTGGATCAAAGAAAGTGTTACTGGCGGGTTGGGGCAGGCAGTCTTTTGCTCTGGTTGCTCTTCTCTTGTGAAATCCCACCTGGTGTCCTGCATCCAGTTCTGGAGTGAGTCCAGAGGAGCCCACAAGGATGATCAGAGGGCTAAAGCACATCTGTTGTGAGGATAAGCTGAGGGAATTGGAGTTGTTCAGCCTGGAGAAGAGAAGGCTCTGGGGGGACCTTATAGAAGCCTTCCAGTACCTGTGACTTGCAGAATCAAACTCTGTAACCCACGAAGAGTTATAAAGCAGGTATGTGTTTATTCAGCACCGAGTGCAAAGGGGGATCTTTCCACCTAACCTGCACACCGAGCCCCGTAACAGTCATGGTTATATATAGTACAGTTATACATATGCATTGGATTGCCAAGAAATGGCTAGCCATATCACAGTTAGTCCTGGGAACTCATTACCACATGCCCCCTTCCTCCTCACACTTGTGCAGTGATTGCCTGAGGGTGATGAGGCAAGGGTCTTGGGGTGAAAGCTTGAGGTCTTTCTCGTTGTAACTTTTCACCCTTAGCAGGAAATGCTGAGTTGCAGCCACGAAACCAATGGACCTTGCTCTGTCTTAAATAGCTGTTCTTACTAATTGGTCCTTGCACCTTGTTATGACTACCTCCTATCTATTACTTACATTTGCCAAGGTTCTCTTCATCCTTCTAACTTGCAGCTGTAAACTTAACTATTTTCTAGATGTGTATCACTTGAAAGGGCTCCAGGAAAGATGTAGACAGACTTTTTATGATGGACTCCATTGACAGGACAAAGGGGATGGGTTCAAGATAAAAGAAACCTCAAAATCAGTAACCCAGTTTTATTCAAAAGTCACTTCTGAAGATCAGAACTGCCAGTTACCATGACACAGAACACGAGAAACCCTTTCACTGAAGAGTTATGTCAAGAGCTTCCTGATTCCTCCACATTCACAGCACTCCAGAAGCCTCCCACAGAGAACCAGGTATGAAATCAGAAGTAAGATGAAACACTTACCATTTGAGGATGCGTACAGTGCTTTGAGGAAATATCCACTGATTTTGAGGGCTACCAGTTGGTTCCGTTCACAGTGTAACACTTCAATGTTGTTAAAAACTGTTGCATCCAGCTCCCCAAGTTTGTTGTCTCGCAGATCCAGCTGGGTCACGTGGTGCAGAAAATCCATGTCGTTGGCCTCTAATCTCCTAATGGAATTCAACCTTGCAGACAAAAAAGGAGATCAAATGCAGTTCAGTGGCAGGTTCCTGCTTACAAATGAAGGCTCACTACACAACCAGGAGCATGGGATCACATCTGTATACCTCCATATTATTTTCTCCTCTGTTATGGTAAGATCTGTTCCATTATTTTATCCATCATGACAAAGGAATGATGACTCCAAGCTCCTTTCCAAACTACTCTGAAAACTAGTGATAAACAGCTCTGCAAGACGATCAGTACCACAGTGGTTGTGTCCATAAAAGATGTTATTTGTGCCAAACAATTTGGAAAAGTACAAAACTTCCACGGTTCCTTCTGGCCTATCATGAGCACCAGCTGGAAAAGCCTGGCAAACACAAGTAACTAGAAGATACTGGAGTCTCTTTTCTTATTGAAAGGCCAAATTGAGATTTCTGAATTCATGTTAGGGCTTGATGATCTTAAAAGCCTCTTACAATCAAAATAGTTCTGTGAATTCTGATATATTTTCCTCTCATATTGTCATGTTCCACAACAAGCAAATTTAGAGATGTGAAAATGAGTGTTGAAACAAAACAAAGCAACAAACCTAAGACAAGAGCACCTGTCAGATAAAGAGATCAGGTTTTATCACATTGTCCTGGCAGTGCATTGACACTTCGCAACTTCCCAAGAAATTCCAACTGAGTAAGATTAGGTATCACAGTATCACCAAGGTTGGGAGAGACCTCACAGATCATCAAGTCCAACCTGTTACCACAGAGCTCAAGGCTAGACCATGGCACCGACCCAACAATGTTTGAGACTGCAGAGCACTCCAAAGAGTTCAGTTTCAAATCCCAAGCTCTGACCAGAACACTAAGTACAGCAACTTCTGCTGGCACATTAAGTCTTCTCAGTAAGGCTATGGGAAAATACCTACAGGCCTGTTGTTCCTCTTACTTTCAAAGAAGTGCCCCCTCTGGTTGTGTTTTCAGAGTAGCTTCATTTTCCAGTTAAAAGAAAATGAATAATGTATTCCCCTCTCCAACACCAGAGCCTTCTTGCTGTTTTCAATTTCCAAGCAGTGCTTCCTTCTCATTTCACTGAGGCAGAGCACCTCACTGTGCTGCAAGTACAGTTTACAAACATGTTTGACCTTCATTATTCTGGGCAGCCTTAAAAAGAACTGCTCTGCGATGCTCAGCGCAGAAAGGATGGGGCAGATAATGAGACAGCTGGAACTACACTATGCTGGAGGTCATGGCTAGCTCAATCACAGCATTCTCTGCTCTGAGGCCAGTGTATTTATTTACTTGCTTTTAATATACCTACAGACTTATTTTAATAACCTTCGGAATCCATCCAACTATTTCAGCTGTTTTCTTAACTTACAGTGGTGCTTCCTTGATTGCAAGGTCTGACAGCAACATATCAGTACGCCAAACTCAGGTTTACCTTAACAAACTGAACTAAATGGTTCCAAAATTCATCATTATTGGGACCTCATGCATCAAGCTCTGAACTGAGCAGCAGACTGCAGAATCTGGCTTCCCTGAACACTAAGAATAAAGAACCATGTCACAGCAGAGCCACTTCCCTTCAGACTCTGCTGAGGGCAGCAGTAAAATAACATTACTCATGGTGGACTAGGCTTTTTAACATAACAAGATCTGCTAAACTATCTGTACTTGTCCTCTCATCTTCAGTGCTCTTTTCTTCATCTCACACATGGGGAAGGTTCTGGGTCAGGGACTATCATTTATGTTAATAACATTAACACTGCAGCAACAAGAGTTGCAGGAATAACCCATGCCTCAGGCTCTGCTTTGTAAAGAAGAGTGCTAAGACACACAGGTGCTGTGAGTTACATGGTAACACCAGAAACACAGGTCAATGCACCAGCACAAGAGATTCCTACCCAGGGACTATTCTGACAGCCCAAGAGAACTGTTTCAACACCAATCATTTAAACTCACTAATTTTTCCTCTCCTTTTCCAAATACTTACCTCAGATCAATGTGTTTAATGTGAGGCATCCTTTTCAACACCTGGAGGTCCAGGACCTCCACGCAATTTCCTGACATACAGAGCTTATCCATGGCAGTCAGCTTCTCCAGCACCCCCGGAATGACGGTGAACTCATTGAAGGACAGACTCATGTAGCTGAGCTGGTGCATATGCTCCAATTCACCAGGAAGGGACTGGAGAAAGTTGCCATCCAGCAAAAATGTCTGCAAGCTATTAAAAGCAGAGGAGGGGAAGGGAGAGTGAAGAAAGTGAGTGACCTCTCAAATCACTACCTCCTCCTGTAAGCACGCAAATCTTCTGTAGTTACTGTGACATAAAACATACAAAAGGGCAGAAGAAATAAAAACATTAAGGAATAATACTTCAACATCTGCTACAGAAGATATCGACCAAATAAGTGAAAGCTTTGGCAGCTCTGAGAAGCAGACTGGATTAGGAAGTTGTATTTTGTCCTGTGGTCTAACATCTCCAGAATTGCAACTTGTGTGGTAGCTGAAGCACAAAAGCAAGAAGGTTTAAAGCTTTTCTTCACCCTAAAAGATGACCCTTGTGTCAAATACCAGGGACTGTAAGAGCTTCAAGGCTCAATGCCCCCCTCAATCCACAGGTCACACCTGCTTCCATACATATCTCTAAGCCAGCTCACTCTGATGAAACATACCAAGTTTAAACTATGTACAAAGTCAAGGGCAACAAGCAGTCTCGTATTATCAGGGTCTGTACATTAAGTTTTAAGGAAGTACTTGCTTTTGCATCTCGCCTACAACTGCTGGAACACTTCTGAGGGCGTTGCAGGACACGTTGAGTTCAGTCAGAGTTGGGATACTGCAGACTGCCACTGGAAAGTCTCCTAAATTATTATTGGAAAGGTTAAGGCTCTTCAACTTGGTGAATCTACAGCGAGAGAAGAAAAAAGAATAAAGGAGATAAGTGGGGCATGAACCACACAAAGTTGCCTTGAAACAGTAAAACAAAATTTGGTTATATAAATGCAGATCCCATGCATTTCAGTTCACATACTCAGAAAAAGCAGTAAATATACTAGATGCTCAAGTTCAGCATCACTTGCAGGAATTCACTCTTGTTAAGCTGCCACAGAACACAGGCTCTCCTGAATAAGGTACCAAATGTACTTTCCTAGGAATGTAAAACAGAACAAAACCCTTGCCGTGTTCATGATACATGCGGTTTCTTCTCTGCCATCCCACCCTGTACTAAAGCACTGCTAATCTTCTGAACACTTGCATAAGACTACCCCAGGGACACTGGTTACAAGGCACAGGAAATCCTCAGACTACCTGAACACTACATTTTTGTGGCACAGGTCTGCTCCACTTCTGCGAGCAGATACAGCTTTTTAACCCAGAATTCTCATTACAATGGACTGAGTTGCATACAACTGGGAAATGTGCTGAACTGAAGCAGAATTTAGCAAGACTTCTGTAGCAACAGAGGCAAATTCTCATTCTCTTGATGAAGTATGACATCAAAGCTCATGCAGATTTCAAAATGTTGTCTTTGACATGCCACAGAACTGAGAGGTATCACATCTGTCAATGAAGCAACTCATTAGAGATGCCTTCTTGAAGATGATTGAGACCATTGAACAAAAATGTCACAAAGGGGCCAATGCTACCAGCCAACCTGCACGTCCAGCACCTCTACCACGGTTGCCTGACATCCACTGGGAAACATGCCTGAAGGTGAGTCAAAGGATGAATGGAAAGATCTGTGTCAGACTCCAATAAACTGAAGTTTCTTTTCTGGCATGGTATATGCCAGGGCATTTTATTTAGGCTTTATCTTCCCTTCATTAAAGCTTGAGTCCTTTATTTGTGTGAGCTGGCTTTTAAATAACACAGTGATGGAAGCAAAGTTGCACTGATGAACACCACTACTCCACACGGAAGTGATCTGCAACTGGGTGTGCTGGGTACATCAGCCCAGCATGTTATTATCCAAAGTATTTTGTCCTTCCTAAACCAGAAAATACAGACTGAAACAATGTCAAGTATTAAAAGTTTAAAGAATTTTAGCAGCACAAGACTCTTAAAAATCCTTACCAGCTACTGCAATCAACTAGCACATACCTTTAGCATTGCCTAAACCAAACTCACTGCATAACTAAAACTTAACATGACCATGCAAGTAGCTCTTTTGATTCCATTTCAGTGGGTGAAGTGTGGATTTTACCCCAAAAGATGGGCTGTAAACAGACTGTTTGCTCAAGCTTGCAGCAAGCAAGGGGATGCTGTGCTCTGTATCAGGATTTTGGTGTAAAGATGGCAGAAGAGAGAAACGGAAAAATCACAGCCAGAGTTATCACAGATTTTGAACACCCTGTGCCACAGTGGAGGCAGAAGTTTGGAACAGTTAGCTGGAGACTAAATTAAATCTTGCAATGAAATTACTGCTGCAGGGGAAAAAATGCTACTGTGCAGAAACAATGACTAATGCATATCTAGAGGGAGAAGTGTAACATAAAAAGAAGGCCAGAGTAAGCTAGCTGATGTTAATGAAGGCTGCTAGCCAACACACACAAAAGCACATTTTAAACATTATACCTTCATATTCCTCTGTTTTGATTCAGGATGCTGTTGGCCCTCTTGGCCACAAAAGCACATTGCTGGTTCATGGTCATCCTGCTGGCCACCAGGACCCCCAGGGCCCGTTCTCCTACACTGTTCTCCAACACGTTATCCCCCAACCTATACTGGTACCTGGGGTTGTTCCTGCCCACATGCAAGACTCTACACTTACCCTTGTTATAGTTCATTACATTTCTCTCTGCCCAGCTCTCCAGCCTGTCCAGGTCTCACTGAATGGCAGCACAGTCTGCTGGGGTGTCGGCAACACCACCCAGCCTTGTGTCATCAGCAAACTTGCTGACAGTGCACTCTAATCCCTATCTAAGTGATCAATGAACAGATTGAACAGGACTGGTCCCAGCACCAACCTCTGGGGGACTCCACTACATACAGGCCTCCAACTAGACTCTGTCCCACCGACCACTACTCTCTGGCTTCTATCCTGCAGTCAGTTCACCATCCACCTCACTACCCAATCATCTAGATCACACTGCCTCAGTTTGGCCGCAAGGATGCTGTGGGAGACTGTGTCAAATGCTTTGCTGAAGTCAAGATAGAACACATCCACCACTCTGCCATCATCTATCCACCTGGTTATGCCCTCATAAAAGGCTATCAGGTTGGTCAAGCATGACTTTCCCTTGGTAAAGCCATGCTGACTGTCCCTAATGACCCTCTTGTCCTCAATGTGCCTGGAGACAGCCTCTAGAACAAATTGTCCCATCACCTTTCCTGGGATGGAGGTGAGGCTGACCATCTATAGTTACCTGGGTCCTCCTTCTTATCCGTTTTGAAGACTGGAGTGGCATTTGCTATCCTCCAGTCCCTAGGAACCTCTCCTGATCCCCAGGACCTTAGAAAAGATGACGGAGAGTTGCTTAGCAATGACTTCTGCTGTCTCCCTTAGTACGCGCGGGTGCGTCCCACCCGGGCCCATGGATTTGTGCGCATCCAGTTTGCTCAACTGATCCCTAACCCAGTCCTCATCAACCAAGGAAGGCTCACCTCTTGCCTCAACTGTCTGAGGCTTGATAAATCAGGACAGCCCCCAGAAGTATAGACAGAGGCAAAGAAGGTGTTCAGTATCTCTGCTTTCTCTGTATCGTCTATGGGCACAGCAGCCACCTCATTCAGCAGGGGGCCTACGTTGCTTCTAGTTTTAGTTTTACCTGCAATATATTTGAAGACCTTTTTGTTGCCCTTGACCTCTCTTGCAAGGTTTAATTCCAATAAGGCCTTGGCTTTTCCAGTTGCATCCCTACATTCTCTCACCAAAGCCTTATAATGACCCCAAGTGGCCATCCCCTCCTTCCATCACCTTTCTTCTTCTTCTTCTTCAGTTTGCCTAGCAGCTCCCTGTGTAACCAGGCAGGTCTTCTGGCTCCCTTCCTTAACTTATTTCCTGTTGGAATGCTGGTTTTTTGTGCTTCAAAGAAGTGGTCTTTGAATGTTAAACAGCTATCCTGTTCTCATAGTCAGGCATTAATGGACTGAGTCCTTCCATTCAGGCCTGTGTCCTCACCCCAAGATGGAAGTAATGAGGAAAATACAATTTGTGCCCCAGAGTCTTTCACCAAACGTCCTAATGCCTTAAGGTCTTTCTTCACTCCCCTCAGGCTATGGAATACAGCTTCCTCCCCATCGTCTGGACAATCAGCAGTGGGTTATAGTCAGCTGATCTTACCGGGTTAGGGAGTAACCTAGTGATATCTCTGATTCAGGCTCTAGGTAAACTGCAGACTTTCCTATGATGAGGGTCAGCTCTGCATATTGGGCCCTCAAGTCCCTCTCATGACCAAGTCTCCAATAACTAGGACCCTTCTCTTCTATATATCTGATGTATACTAGCTATATACTCTTACAGAAGCTGAAAATGCAGATAAGTAAAATAACCCACAGAGGAAGAGTTCATTGTTAAATTGCATTTAAAGAAAAGCTGACACCATAAGCATTACATTATCTCTTAACTTTAACTCAGACAACCAGCAGGAAAGAGATCCTCATCTCCTCCTTTGTAAATATGTTCATTTACAAACTGCTGAAGTCACACTTCTCCTCACAAAGCACTGACAGGTAAAGACCATTACTAAACCAAACTAGCCAGCATTTGCTCCGAGTTAAGGTCTCCACTCTGGTCACTCTACTCACTTCCCACTATCCACCTCATGAATGGGTTGGTACACTCCCATTACTGAGCACTGCCCTGTTGCACATTGAAGATGCTGGGTTGTTACAGTGCTGCTTGCATCCAGACAGATCTGCAGTCAGTAGGCACTAGGACTAGTGTAGCATGAATATAAATAAGAAGGGAGAGAAGTACTTTACAGAGTCACATTTTCTGTCACTGCTGTGTTTGCATAGTGTCAGGCTTTAAATAGATTTTACAGAGCAATATCTTGTCTGTTTTGTCACACCCAAGTCTTTATTCCTACCAGAAGCATGCTGCTTCCAGAGATTGACAAAAAGAAAATGCACAACATTGCTTGCTCGAGGGGTAACAGTGCAATAATCTCATATCAAGTCCATATACATATGCTGCCTCTCCTCTTGTTCAACCTTCTTCAGTTCCAGACTTTGTTTTCTGTTAAATAAAGTCACCCTGAAGAGCAGCATTTCTCACAAGCTTTGCTCCGTTGACTGAGTCAGCCTTCCATTGTAATGACCAACACGTAAACACTCACTTCTCTAACAAAAATAGCCCTTCTTCAAGCTAGGGCAAAATGTTAACGTGTCAACTCTGGGTTTAAACATGCAATATGACTGAACACTAATTGCCATAATTGAGCTCCAAAATGCCCACTTACTTAATCTCAAAGCTGCCACTTCAGGAGCATTTGAGCTTGACATAAGTAAAATGAGGAGAGGGACTAACAAGAAAAGTTTGTATCACAGCCAAGCAATGAACTGACATTCTAATTTCCATTCTGGTCTGCCCAAGGTGTAGAGCAGAGGAATTTTCATGGTAGATAAAATTTTTTCCTCAAACTTTCTGTTCTCCAGCTGTAAGGGATCCCTGTTTGACTAGAGCGACACAAACAGTTTGAATCGTAGCCATCTGTGATAGTAGCTTTATGACCTACATATCTGAAGGGCAAGAACAGACTCTTTATCTTTGCATATGTTCCTGTGAGACTTGGTCTAGGTGATCGTGCTGTGGCAGGGGGATTGGACTAGATGGTCTTTTGAGGTCCCTTCCAATCCCTGATGTTCTGTGATTTGTGCTCTGCTCTGGAGACGGGAGAATGGTATGTTCACATGGGCCACACACAGTCACTGAAACGCAGCTGGAACACTCACCTAACAAACCCAGTCCTGCTCCATTCTTGCCAACGGCGATTAAAAAGCACTTAAATTACTACACACAAAACAGAAGGCATGGCTTAACAAGGGACCCAGTTTAATGAAAACACTTGCTTTCTCCAGTACTTGGGGCACCTCATGGCTATGCTGCAGCTAGAGTTTAGTATCAAGTGCTGTACCCTACACTTGGGTCACAACAACCCCCTGCAATGCTCCAGGCTTGAGGCAGAGCAGCTGGAGAACTGCTCAGTGGCAGAGCTGATTGACAGGGGCTGAACAGGAGCCAGCAGTCTGGCCAGGTGGCCAAGAAGGCCAATGGCATCCTGGCCTGCATCAGCAATACTGCAGCCAGCAGGACTAGAGAGGCGATCACCCCTTGTACTCGTGAGCCTTCATCTCAACTACTGGGATCAGTTTTGGGCACCTTGATACAAGAAAGACATTGAGGGGCTGGAGTGGGTCCAGAGAAGGACAAAGAAGCTGGTGAAGGGCCTGGAGGACAGGTCTGATGAGGAGTGGTTGAGGGAACTGAGGTTGTTTAGCCTGGAGAAAAAGAGGCTGAGGGTAGGCTTTATTGCTCTTTACAGCTACCTGACAGCAGGGTGTAGAAAGATAGGGGTCGGTCTCTTCTCCCAAGTCACTAGTGATAGAACAAGAGGAAATGGCCTCGAGTTGTGTCAGGGGAGGGTTAGATTGGACATTCGGAAAAATGTCTTCCCTGACAGAGTGGTCAGGGGTTGGAACAGGCTGCCCAGGGTCGAGGGTGGAGTCATCATTCTTGGAGGAGTTAAAAAATGGGTAGATATGACCCTAGAAACAGGGTTTAGTGGGCAG
The DNA here is from genome assembly GCA_013400115.1 of Rhinopomastus cyanomelas. Taxonomy (NCBI): domain Eukaryota; kingdom Metazoa; phylum Chordata; class Aves; order Bucerotiformes; family Rhinopomastidae; genus Rhinopomastus; species Rhinopomastus cyanomelas. The sequence goes on along the minus strand of VXBP01003566.1, from coordinate 449,976 downwards.
GGTGGGGTTGGATTGACAGTTGGACTGAAGATCTTGGAGGTCTCTTCAAACCTGAATGGTTATGTGATTCTATGATCAATCCAAGCAGCAGCACAACAGCCTCCAAGTTCTTAAACCTATGGGGGTATGTTATGGATTTGGTGAAATCATGTTTGCTTGTGGTATTCCTGCATCAAACTTTCTTCCAGCATATAAAGAGTTAGCTCTTATCATCATCCTTGCCCACAATTTCAGACTGTAGTATAGGAAAATGCTTAAACTGAATATTTAAGTACTGCCTAGGAGATTCCCAGCCTTTCATTTTTACTACCCCGTCGTCCATGGCTTTTAGCATTTCTTAGGAATTAGGTGTTACCAGGTCTGGGCAGGGGGAGGGATGGATTTGAGTGAGGAAGAACACACTTGGTTTTTTTCCTTTTCCCCATTTCCTTTCCCTTTTTTGGGGGGTTGTTTTCTACTTAATAAAGTCTTTAATAAAGTTTAATATTTCTAGTTCCAGTTTCCAGAAGTGTGTTTACTTTACCTCTTTTCTCCCCCCGCCCAGGGGGTGGGAGGACATTTCCTTCTGCACAGTTGGGCAGAATATAATTCCGTGGGCTAACCTGGTGCAACACCATGAGAGGGTGAAATAAAAAGACTGATAGCTGTGGGTCTAGTATCTTCACTACCCTTCATCCCAATATACCAGCAACAGTCATCCTGATATTTCACCCCTCTACGTGTATTTAAAACTATAAAAGGTGTCACAATTCTGGCAGCTGGATTTGGCAATCAGATGCAAAAATAACCTGGTAGATTGTATTAATAAAAAATTTTAAAAGAACAAACCAGACTGCACAGAAAGGAGAAACCTTAAACCTAGGCAGCTGCTTTTCAAAATACACAATTAATAATCACAGACGTTAATTCAAATTCAGGCCACCTCCAAACATAAGACACTTAAGCTTTTATTCTATTATGTGGTTGGTAAGACAACAAAAACAAACTACGTGCTCTATTAGTGCAAATCATCAGACCCTACATTGCTGCTCTCTGCAGTTCTCAGGTTCTGCACACACCCAGTGCAAAAGGGAAGAGACTATCCTCAGAGGAAGAACAAAAGCCATAGGAAAAAACCTGAAAATATATTCTCCTCCTCTATCCTGGAAATATGTACTTGAAACACAAGAGCATTAACTAGGGCTGGGCTTCCACACTGAAGCAAAAAGAAAGCAGCTAATTTAGAAGATGTAACAGTCACACCAACTACAAATTCCAAGTGTCTTTTCCAGTGCTACAAAGAGTAAAAAAAAAGTTCCAAAGCTACAAAGCTGAGAAAACAAATGTAGCATCACACTATAGTTCGAATTTGGTAGCTTTTAGCCCAAGGGATGGTGAGCTGCTACCATGTGTGATGTATGATGCTAGAACGTGCGACTAACCTCTGTGCAGCTTTGTGCTGGGGTTTTTACGTCTTGCTTTTTCCCCAGATCGAGCCAGTCTTTGTTTTAGCCTGAGACTTGTGAGTGAGTTTGAATCTGCTTTGTCTGGGGGTTTTTGTTTCAGCACATTAACTAAATGAATTGGTTAATCTCATCTGAGACCTGATCAACAGGACTGAGTGATCACATGCCAGAGCAGAGCAAACACTGGATGGAGTTTGTTACTAGCAGACCTCTGGTTGACATTATCATGCCAACTTCTCCCTCTTGCTCTACTGCTTAGATGGCTATACTTCAGGCTTTGGCCTGAATGAATTTAATAAACAAAATAATTTAATCAATAATAAATAAATAAATTTAATGAATAAAATAACAGAATAAAATTAAGGTTCTGTGAGAGAAAGTTCCTGGCATCTTCCCACATCATAGAGTGTGCAATGACACTCCTTTCCTTGTGGTAGCACACTGGGTTAATTTAAATAACTTCCAATAAATATCTGCATTTTAAAGCAGATTCCTTTCCAGAACAGTCCTAAAAAACCCCATACCAATCCTAAACCAAACAAACAAACCCCAGACAAACAAAAGGAAAAACAACAATCAAACAACAAAACCTCAGCCAAATCCAGGAGAAAGCCCAAATCTTTTCTAGTGCTACTGGCAAGGGGCAACATGGATATCCACTAACCCAGCTGACTTCTTTGCTAACCTGAGTTTCATACACTAACAGCAGCAATCACAAGGAGCACTTAATGCACTCTGAGACCAACCAAGTAGCAGGCTGGAGACTTTCTTCCCTGCTCCTTCATCACTGGGAACAAGCTAGTGTCAAACTACTTCTCACCCTGACTTCCATAAGGGTTGTCTGTTAGTACTGCTCCCCTCTCACTGTCTGGGAACCTCAGTGTTTTCTGAGCACTGACTGCATTTTGAATGACATACCCACTGCACAAAGGGCTTTCATAAGTAACCAGTTGTCCTACAGGTGGAAGTAGCAAGGGATTTCAAAAACATCTACATCAACATCTCAGTCCTCTAACCTTATCATATCCTACAGATATGACTTCAAGTTACTGCCACTAGTCCAGAAGAGTTTCAGCTCAGACACCACAGAACACAGTTAGGGGCTCTGTGAAAGAGAGGATACCACCCAATCCCAAGATAAAATTCTATAGAATAGCTGTTAATAACTACCAACTGCAATCAGAATCACAACTTCTTCAGACAGAATTGGCAAGCATCATTTTGTTTATTGTTAAAACAAACTTTGTGGCTCATCACATCCCCCTCTTCCCTTCTTTTCTGTTTCTTTCTTGCTTTCCTTTTCCCATCTTTAAATTTGCAACAGGCTTATATTAAAAATCCATACACTGACAACAGACTTCTCAATATTTATGAGCAAATAGTATTCTTGATGTTGACAGCACCGACTAACATAATTATATGCCAATATAAAGTGTGCTTTGCCTAGTGAAGCGGAGCTGCAGTAAACACAGACCGTGGTTTGTTCATTTGCATCAAACCCAGAGCACCAGTACTCTGCAAAACTGCTAAGCCTGAACTCTTACTTTCATTTCAGCACAAGAGCTGTGGAGATGCAATGTGGCATAAGGGGAACGTGAGGTTTGGAAACACAGTCTACAGATAAATCTCAACTTTATGTTAAAAAAGAAATCCACCAACATTATAAAATGTAAGCAATCAAACTTGTGACAACTTAAGCTGACAGAACACCTGCAGTTGCTCCCTTTGCAGTATACAGGAGCTCAGCCACCAGGGCTTTAAGGCATATTCTGGCTCTTACAGGAACATCATCACAGAATCACTGAATGTTAAGGGTTGGAAGACATCTCTAAAGAACATCTAATCCAACCCCTCTAACAGAGCAGGATCACCCAGATCAGGTCACACAAAGCAGGAGACTCTACAATCTCTCTGGGCAGCCTGTGCCAGGACTCTTGTCACCCTCACCATATAAAAGTTTTTCCTTATGTCTCCATGGAACCTCCTGTGCTCCAGTTCGTACCCAGTGCCCCCTATCCTATCATCTGCACCCCTGAGCAAAGCCTGGCTCCATCTTCCTGACACTCATCTTTTTCATATTTATAAACATTAATGAGGTCACCCCTCAGTCTCCTCACAGCTGAAGAGATCCAGCTCCCTCAGCCTCTCCTAAACAGGGAGATGCTCCACTCTCCCTTCATTATCCTTGTGGCTCTACACTGGGCATTTCAAGCAGATCCTGCTATTACCACTAGGTATGGCAGACACTGCTAATTCTGCAACAACTGGGCAATCTTCTCTCCCCTCCATCCCAAAATGCCCTTTCTGTCATTTAAAAAGAAGTATTAACTGAGGGAGAACAAGTACCAAAACTTCTTATTTTCATCACAAACTTTCAGGCTGCCTACTTTTGGATGTAGCATGAAATATCTATTCCCCAGTAAATAAAACAAATGACCAGTAGCTGTGTATACAGCTTCCAACATTCAGACACTTCAGTTACAGAAGTTCACAGCTGCAGAGAATCCACACCAACAGAACTTAAGGTTTGAGTAGACAGTAAATCAAGTGGGTAAGATGCTACTGGGGAGCATCTAGACCTCTGGAAACCTTCCCATGATACCAGCAACTTACTTCCTGAGGTGGGAGATTTTTCACTTATGCCATGCACTGAAGACTAAATATTTTATTCAGAAATGCAGTAACTTTCATTACTTTGACAACAGTCATTGCATAACAAGAATTCTTGGGTTTTTTCCCAGTCCATTCCTGACATGCACTCCCTTGGCGGATGCAACGTCAGCATCTCATTACTATGATCCAGCCACTTCGATGGCTACTCAGTGGGTAGCTGAAAAGTCTGTATTTTCTTCTCTCTTGGATATACCTTTTGTTTTAAAATCTGGCATCCATGAGCATTTGCTAATAAATCTCTTGAGGTGCTGATTTAAGAGGAACAGCTAGCAGCACCAAGAGCTGCTCAGGGCAAGATGAGTTTTCCTAGACTGCCTTGCTGATCAGATTTCAGTTGAAAATGTTATCAAGTCAGGGAGGTACGTACGTGCCAATACATTTTGTCCACCACACTCATGCACATGGTTATTCTAAAGCCACAAATACATCTGAGCTTCATTGACTGGTGCTGTGTCCTGCATGAGGCTGCAGTTCAGCAGCTGAGAATTTGGTATAGAAGCCAACAGTACCAAATCAGAACGGAGATTCTGTACTTGCTTTGCAGCAGTTTGAAAGAACACAGGTGAACCAAAATATTTCTACTTTATGTAGTGAAATTTTACCTTGTGTAACCCCCAAAAAGATGTTGGGGTTTTTTTCTGAGAAGAAAGATCGATCTGACAAGTAACTTGAGTTCCCAGGAATGACTCATCTTCCCTTACTTTGCACATATTTTCATACTGGGATTCACTAGTAACTTCAAAAAGACGCAGTGCTCCCTTCTTGCTAGTTACCTCTGTATTTATTTACTTGCCACAGAAAAGCAGACCCACAGCAGCAGTCAAGCTGTCTCCAATGTTTTTTTGGCAGCACAAGTAAAATTCAGGTTTTCCCACCCTAAGGAGGAGAAGCCAGCCCTGTGCTGCTTATGGCAAAAAGGAACATGGCATGGGAGAGCACTCCAGGGCCAGCCTTGTGCTTTTGCTGCTGTTGGAAGATAACTGATGGAGCATTGCTCTTCCTTATGGACAGAAGAAACCATCACCCCACACAGGCCTTTCCACTCAAACAGGAATGGGAGCAGTAGCAGGAGCTTCCCAGTAGTCACTGCCTTGAAGATGCAAGATAAGGCTTGAGGAGAACAGCAGTGGAAAAGGGAAAGTCAGAGTCAAGAGGAAAATGTTCATGAGGCACTGACTCAAATCACTGATGCAGTTTTGGGCACCACAGTACAGGAAGGACACTGAGGTGCTGGAGAGGAGGCAAAGACGGGCAACTGGCTGGTTACGGGTCTGGAGAACTGGTCTGATGAGGAGAGGCTCAGGGATCTGGGGCTGTTCAGCCTGGAGAAGAGGAGGCTGAGACCTCACTCGTCTCTACAACTACCTGAAGGGAGGCTGGAGTGAGGTGGGGGTTTACCTCTTTTCCCTAGGGACTAGCGATAGGACAAGAAGAAATGGAGTCAAGTTGTGTCAGGGGAGAGTTAGATTTGATCTTAGGAAAAACTTCTTCCCAGAAAGAGTGGGGAGGCCTTGGAACAGGCTGCTCAGGGAGGAGGAGGAGGCACCATCCCTGGAGGGGTTCAACAAACGAGCAGACTGGGTGTTTCAGGAGATGATTTAGTGACTGGGGTTGCAGGGTGGATGATTGGGCTTGATGACCTTGAACGTCTTTTCCAACCTTGATGATTCTATCAAAATCACACAAAATATAGTGCTGTGTATTACCTCTTTTTCTCCCAGAAGTTCACAGATCTTCTCAACAAACTCCAAGCACTGGAGGCAGACTTACTTACTCACTGACACAGACTCAGACCAGCTCTCAGAAGAACAAAATGCTAAATGAGTTTTGCACCACTCTGGGTTTATACCACTTCTCCAGATTTTCCTGACACACAGTCTCAGAGTTTTATTTGGTCACCTGAACTCTTCCACTTTTGCACATTTGGGCTTGTATTGGCAAGAAAAATTTTAACAGTTATTAACTTTCAGAAAATCTCTGCATTGTTTCCTACAACTGAAATACCAAGAGAACATTAATCAGACTGAACACTTGCCATTACATTACTTACAAATGCTCTCTAATACCAAACAGAATTAGCTGTATGCACATAGACAAAATATAATCAAATCTCTTTTGTATGCTTCGATATTTAAAAAAAAATGATAAAAATTCATTAAAATCAAGACATTCATTGTTTGTCATCCCCTAACTAATACTAAAATTCCACTTGCTGTCTGGAGACCTACACTGATATTCATAGAACATTTAATCCAGCATTCCTCTCCAGACTGTGTTCATAAGCTCTTGGAACCAGTGCCTGGTTTGTTTGTGAAGCAGACCTGCTGGGTTCATTCATCTTCTATTATGCCAAATTCTTGTTTTTTTCCAGAACAAAATTGGAATTGTGCAAAAATACAACAGCCTGCATAATCCATCTTGTATTTTTCAGTTGTTTTTTCAAGTGAAAGAGATTTAGAAATGTGGTTTGAAACATTTTGTTTTAACAGGACCATCCAACAAGTACGATCCTGAGCTACCCTGCAATTCAGTTACCACTGCAACTGAAATTACTGCTTCATATACTGTATGGAAGCTTTTCTCTTTCTGAATGCAGAAAGCCTGCTGATTCCACAGTACACATACATTAAATCACTCAGATCAGCCATTGTGCTGCCATATACCCATTTCTTATGTTCTTGGATGAGCTGCAGTGCAAAGAACAACTGGAAGGTCACAGTAACTAAGAAGAATTAGGGTTGTGCAGAGCAGAAAGAGGACAGGAATCAGGCAGGAATTACTAAATTAGGGCTTTCTTTGCTTGTGAGGTAACAATAAATTTCCAAAGTGGCAGTACTGTTCCCACCTAAGAGACATCCTTTTGATGGGCAGCTCATCAACCCATGTTCACTTATGTTGAGTCAAAGACTGATGATGGCTTCACTAGGTGGGGGAAAACAACACATTCAGAAAACTGTATTTGGGATTGAAAACAGCTTTCTATTTACAAGGAAAATATGAAGTTTCTTACGAAAGCTACTCTGTTTTGAACAATCAGCCACATTCTGAACCATTACACAGCCAGGCCAGTCCTCCACAAGAGGAGGGAGCAGGTAGCAATTTTTTAGGCAAGTTCCTGCACAGCAGTGGTCACTTGGCTCCAAGGAGGAAGCCAACAGAGGAAGAGCACTAGAACAATGTCACTTTACCTTTGTAATTCCGTAAGTGCTCTACTTGTGGATGAGACAGGGTTTAGCCTCAGGAAGTTCTGCTTTAAATTGAGATGAGTGAGGTCTTGGCTATAAAACAGATTGGCAGGCAGGTGCTCCAGGCTGCAGCATGAAAGATCCACTGAACTTATGCGTTGTGATGCAACCTGAAAATCAAGAGGTACACCAATAAGTTAATACTGTAATAAACCCTTACCCCTCCTAGCACAAGATGAATTGTTCTTAAGCACAGCATAAGTCCGTGTCTCCATATAAACTGACCTAACCTGGTTTACATTATTGCTGAAATGTTATGCCACAGCCTCTTGCTTTGCCTCAGTGCTGAAACTGGGTGCACAGGGGAAAGGTACAAAACTTTGACAAACTAGTCAATGAAATGAATTCCCTTGCATCAATGGAGTTATGTGACACTAAGACCAGAAGAAGATATAAGAGGTTTAACACAAACTTTAGTTCAGCCCTTTAGTTAGCAAGTAACAGCAGCAAAAACATAGTGCTTAAGTCTCTTCTGTTGCTGTGTGACTACCAGTATAGCCAAAAGAGCAGGAGGTGAGGTGTAAGTCATCACCCTCCTTTGGTTTCAAGGCTCAAAAGCAGGTATTAAAGGCAGAAGTAACGAGTTACCCTGGTTGTGTCTTACTGAAAGAAAAAAAAGTGAATCACAGCAGTAGCAAAAAAGCGCTGAACACTCATCTCTTCTCAATAAATTAGAGCACTGTCCAGGATTGATGAAAACGTGACCAATAAATAATCCAACTTGAGATTTTGAGATTTAACACTTTTGTTGAGAGGGGAAGGTAAAACATTACACTATGCACACAGACTAGAAAAATCATACCATCTAGTACTACCTATGGTCAGCACTGTTCCACAGGCAACACAAACTCTGCCCCTTACTTGTAGGATACAGCTGGCTGAACTACATCCTGCTGCTTTACTATTGCTAGTCTTTATTTAAAGAGAAAACCCACAACGTGCAGCACTGCAATGCAGAACACCACACAGCAGAACAAGGCACTGAGGATGGTGAGGTGAGAGGAGCTTCTGGAGCAGCCACAGCTTAGATCAAAGGAAGAGAAGCAAAATTCACCACCGGTTTAGACTTCTGGGACTGCACAAACAGCACCATGTTCTGTCAGCTGCTCACTATGAGAGCCATGTCATCATGTCATTTTGTCACTGCCACCTTTACTGGCCTCACATACGAGGATTCTGGAAGTCCAAACGTCAGCTCTAAGGGTCACAAAGAGGGAAAAAAACACCAACAACACAACCAGTGCTCAGTGACTGCTTTTAAAAGCATCTGAACTCTAGTGAAGGAGACCTGGACAAAGATATGGCCCTTGCAAAAAAGTAAACCTAGAGGCACGGGGTTTTGCTGGCATAACCAAAGTAGCCTGCCACTGAAAGTAAGGCTATAGAGGTTTAGCCTCCCTTTTTCTCTTCTCCAGTGCAAGGTGCACAGGCCTCAGGATAAGTGGTCTCTCCTACAAACACACAGCCCTAAGTTTCAGGAGGAACAGACGGTGCAGTGTTTTTCTCTAATGCAACAGTCAATAACCCAGTCGTCCCACATCCATTAAAACACTCACATTTTTGTTACTCAATTTGTTCAGTCCTTTTGTTGCTGTAGCTACTATTTTTCTTCCCCACGTAGTATTAGACAAGAATTATTCATAAACTATTCTGAGCAGCTGCTTCTGATAGACAGGTACTCGGTTTGTATGTGGTGCCAGACGCTGCCCGGTACAGCCCAGCTCCCATCACACTGAAAACACCAGAGATGAAAATGCACCGACACCCGTGTCATTCCAGGTGTAGTGCTGGCTGTGTGGCTCCAATTGCTTGTTTAGAATGTGACAGGAACAGTAACAAGCAACCCAGCAGTGCTCAGCAAGGCATGGGACTAAAAATAGCTCAAGTACCAGAACTTGCAACTCTGAGTGTGAACCCTGAGAAAGCAGCTAAATTGATGCAGCCTCTACTCCTCCTGCCTCACAAAAGGGCACAAATCATTCTTTAAAATCATCAAGCTTTGTGAGAGAAGTCTCGTTAAATGTAATTTTCCTTTAAGAAGCTGCATGTTCTAGTTATTTTTGTTTGCTTTATTTTCTATTTGGTGTTTTGTTCTGCTGTTTGAGGAAACCACTTGTTATATGAAGAATTAAAGTACTTGTGCAACTGGCAGAGTGAATGCTGCCTTTACCCAAGACAGAACTGGAGAAGATAAAACCCTGTTTTCAAAGGTGCTAGATTTGGAATAAACTGCAGCTTCGAGTGTTTTTTGTTAGCAAGGCAGTACTCTAGGAATTAACTTCTGAATGGCTGCAGAGAACAGTCATACAAACAAACACTGTTATTCTCACAGGTAGGGATAACAACTTATTTTCATGGCTCAGTCCTGATCTGTGACCAATTCTAATAGGAATAGGATGAAAAAACAAAGAAGTGTGCCAAAGAAAAAGATGTCAACACAACTGTCTTTGGTTCAGACACTTCTATTAGTTACTCTGAAGTTGAGTAAATTTTGACATTACGCTGTTCTCAAACTGAACAGTAAAGGGATAGTTTAGTCCTACAACCATCTGGAGTTGACTCCAATGCAGTGAGGCTGTGTGTTTTCTAATGCTTATTAAGAGCAAAGTACTTTCTACAGATGATGTGGTTTTAACTGGGTTTCCTTGAAGTGCAGAAACACTACACAGATCATACGACAAAGGCTACAAAACCACTGACTGGTTACCCAACACAGAGCAAAATGTATCCCAAGGAAGGGGCATCATCATTAGAAAGTGCAGGGTTTTTACTAGAATAAAAAAACTCCCAACCACAAAACACAAGTCATCACCCCAACAATTTACCTGGGCTGGGTTCAGCAGACTCACAGCTACAGCATACGCTATGGAGTCAACACTTGTCTTTGCCAGAGAAACAAAACATGCAACAGTCTGACGGCAAGTTGGGTCAAACACGAAGCAAGAGCTTGTAAAGTGCTCTTCAGCTGGGATTTTGCATCATTACAAACATCAAGTTATTAAACAAGCAGCTTTCGCCATCCCTTCGGTATGATTTTAAAACTCTCATGAGATCAAGTACAGAGTCATGCATCTGGGACAGGGTAACCAGAAGTATTAACAGAGACTAGGGGAAGACAGGTTAGAGAGCAGCCCTGTGCAAAAAAACCTGAGGGTACAAGTGGATGAGAAGCTGGACAGGAGCCACCAGTGTGCAATTGCTGCCCAGAAAGCCAGCTGCATCCTGGGGCTGCATCAGCACAAGCGTGGCCAGCAGATCGAGAGAACGGATTCTGCCCCTCTGCTCTGCCCTGCTGAGACCTCACCTGGAGTCCTGTGCCCAGCTCTGGAACCCCCAACACAAGAAGAGTGTGCATGTTGGAGCTAGACCTGAGGAGACCATGAAAATGCCCTAAGGGCTGGAGCCCCTCTGCTCTGGGGACAGGCTGAGAGAGTTGGGGTTGTTCAGCCTTAAAAGAAGACTCCAGGGGGACCTTCTACTGACCTTCCAGTCCCTGAAAAGGGCTCTCAGAAGGCTAGGGAAGACTGTTCACACAAGGACATGGAACAACAGGAAGAGGGGTCATGGTTTGTAGCTGGAAAAGAGTAGATTGAGGCTGGACAGGAGGAAAAAGTTCTTGAATCTGAGGGTGGGGGATCCCTGGAACAGGCTGCCTAGAGAGGGGGTGGAGGCCCCATCCCTGGAGCCATCAAGGTCAGGCTGGCTGGGGCTCTGGCCAATCTGTTCTAGTAAGAGAAGCCCCTGCTTGTTGTAGGGGGGTTGGACTACGTGGCCTTTGGAGGTTCCTTCCAACCCAACACATTCTGTGATTCCATGGTTGCACTGCAACACCTCTCATTGTAATACAAGATGAACAGCAAGGGGGTAAGGCCAAATTCAACTTTACACATTAAACCACTTGCAACCTTAGCTCTGCAGCCCTGGCCTGTAGTGTTTGTGGGTTTTTGTCTCCATATGCACATGGCACCATGTAAGGCAGTTCTGAACAAGTGCTGTACAACAATTTCACATATCCTACAGAGAGCCCTGGAGCTCCTCACTGCCAACACTGTCACTATGCTTTTTGGTTTCGTCCACCAGCAATCAAACACAGCTTTATTCTGCAAGTATCACCACAAACGATGCTGCTGGACAACTCTTCCCCCGTCCCTGGGCAATGGCTGCTGCTGCTGCTCCTCCATCCAGAAGCTTTTAAGTGTGGCAAAAAGCTAGGAGTCTCCCAAATAGGAAACCTCAATCCTAAACCAGTGTTTCTTGTGCCACAACAGTACTTACAACAGCTCACAATAGCCAGAAATACCTTAAATAAAGAAGGTGTTGCCAAGGTATGTTGTTTTAACTATTATTTTCAAAACTGAAAACAGTGTGTTAAGTCTGGCGAAAGCATGGGATGGGTTCACCACAAATCTTTAGCAGCTAGCAACAAAAATACTGAAAAAGACTTGTCTCACCCAATATTCTTGCTTTTTTTGCTACACAGGGCTAAAAGCTCACTTTGCTTTGTCCAGTGGCATAATGGCATCTCTGTCAACGAGCCACGCAGCAAGGCTGATTGCTGTCTTTGTTTCAGAGCCTTGGCTATCCTACAAAAATGATGTGTTGCTGACAATGGCTGTCAGCAATAGCCACAGCTGAATCCAGCTGTATGGACAAACAAAGCCTTGTTTACACAAGGACATCTTTTGCTGTGATCTGTGGTGTGAATTTAAACCAAGGTAATTATGTCTTTTTCCTGTTTACCCTCAGCCCATTCCCCATCGCTCTATTCAGATAAGACAATTAAAGAAAATAAACAGCCCATGCTGTACAGCCAGTCAAATTCCCAGTGCCTGCACAGAGCTGACAAGGTTAAACTACACCTGCTGCAGACAAGCTCATGCAAAGGATTTGTTTCTTAACAGTCTGAGAATCACCACGTCCCACTAATGCCTGTGTATGGTTTAACCAAACAGTGACACACGCTTGGAATACCTAAACTAATGGGTCTCCTCACTTCACGTCAAATCCTAATCCTCCTTCCTGCTCACACCACACAGCTCTCCCTCCACTGTGCTGAGCTCTGCGGCCAGGAAACCTCAGCCACAGCCAAGCGCTGATGAAATGTTCACACTGGTAAACAATCTAACCCCAAAAACCTTACTGGAATGGGTGTTGAGGAAGGGTTTTTTTCTCTTTAAAGCCATATATTTCAATTTTTAAATACCAGCCAGGTGTAAGCACATAGGGAGAAACAGAAACAGTTCTTTTAGCCTCTCCTTTTTGTTTTCTTTCAAACGTGAAATTAGATGCATGCCAACTCCAGGGCCTTACAGAGAAGAGAGAAAACTCGCCAGAGGGTTGAAAGTACTCCAACTCACATTGCCTGCCAACAGGCAATGCCACAGCTAAGAGCAGTCACTGCTCTCAAAGGCAGGAGCATTTGCTGGTGTGGAAGCGTTTGCAGGGGAAGCACTTCTCTTCCCACCTCTCCTCTGCAGGCGATGGACCCAAAGGCTCTGGTGCAAACACTTCAAGCCAGTCATACTTGGTGCAGGAAGATTACTTAACTCATCCCTGCTCTCCTCCCCTTCACACTGAACACAGATTTATACAGCATGCAGACACAGCTCACTTCTGCTCCTGTCCTTCATGCAAGCTGTAACAACTCAACTGAGAACAGTAGTTGCAAATGTGTGTGTGGAGGGGGACATGTGCAGGCCATGAAGTGGAAGTGGGGCTCCTTCACCCTTCATAAGCCCTGAAGAAATTTTGTAGACGTAGAAGCCGGTGTCCCAGGTTTAGCATCAAGATCTTGAAAGTGAGAATTCATCACCTGTCCTTTGGAAAAGTCTGGTTCTATCTGAAGTCATTACCAGAATATAAGGGGCTTTTCCTGCAGGAGGAAAAGTGATCTTCTTGAGATCAGATAGTGCTATCAGCATTACACAAGAAGTGATACCAACACCGCTGCCTTAGTGGAAGACATGCTGGAATGTTCACACTGATAAGATCCCTGCAAGGGCCAGGCTTACGATGCAACTTGGAGTGAGGGGACAATAATGAGCATTAAGTTACTCATAAATCAGATTAGAATCTCCATTTGACAAGGCAAAGAATATTGACATCCCTAAACCAGCTTGAACTAAAACAATTTATCTGTAAGTATTGCAAAGCAGGTAATGGTCTCACAAAAACTGAGAAGCACCTCCTCTTCTTTTTCTTCTTACACTTTGTGTTAGTTTTTGACAGGACAAGCAACAGTCCTGCTGGCAAGCTGACTCTGCAGGGCACAGTCCTCCTGCAAATGCTGCCTTTCAGCATTTACTACACATTTCAGACTCCTACTAGCAAGACCTCCCATTGATGTTCAATCTTCAATCATCCAAGTCTCCTCAGTCCCATGTGGAAAGGGTTGTGGGGTTTTGTTTTTCTCTTTCGCTAGGTCCTCAGTTTCTAACTTGGGTTCTCCTACAGGGATGCATCATACAGACTAACTCTACAGTGTGATGAAGTCTTTTCACACCTTTATTCCACAGTAATGCAGAGAAGCCTTCTGACCCTGCCTTCTGAGTTTCATAATGCAAACAATCATGAATATAGCTCTACTGGCCCAGGGCCTAACACTGATCTCCAACAGTCGTTCCATCTTCTCCCTGGAGACTTTCCTCACTGACTGCAGTAGAAGTCTATGGAGACCAAATTAGTTTTTGCTTATAATTCCATTTCTTCTTTCCTCCTTGTTAGACTTTGCTTGGAAAGGCTCTCAGTGTCACAGCCTTCAAAGACCAACTCACCAGCCTATGCACACACCAAAATACAATGCAGGATATGTTAGTCCCTTGGAACCCCTCTAGTCCCCTGGTATCTGTTCACCATGGACACTTAGTTCCGTTGAGCTCCATTTAACAGCAACCTTGCTCACTCCCACCCCTCTACCCCCAGAGATTACTGAAAAAAGCTTTGGGATGCTCTTGCACTGAACACACCTTAAAAGGTAACACCCCACTGAGCTTCTAGCAGCAAACCATGGTGCTACCTCTCCTGCAGTTATGCAAGAGCTGCACAAATTCAGCCCCAATAATATCAGATCCCAATTTAGAGGCTTCAAAAGATGTAACTTGAAAGCTGTTCCAGATGTGTGGGCGATACCTAGTCTTCCGCTCTTGCTCTTGGCAGCTATACTTCAATAACTATTATTAACTGAAGGCAGCCAGTCCAAAACAAGGACCAAAGACTATCCAAGTTTCAGCAAGGAACAAGGGAAAAAATTTGAAATAGTGAAGTTGCAGTTTCTCAGTAACAGAAGTTAAGAGAAAAGCTTAAAGTCACCACTTGCACTTAAGAATCACAGTGGAAGGGACCTCGAAAGATCATCTAGTCCAATCCCCCTGACATAGCAAGATCACCTAGACCAAGCTGCACAGGAACATACCCTAGAGGGTCTTAAACCTCTCCAGTGAAGGAGACTCCACAACCCCCTGGGCAGCCTGTTCCAGTGCTCCATCATCCTCACTGGGAAGAAATCCCTTCTGATATTTATATGGAACCTCTTATGTTCCAGCTTACACCCACTGTCCCTCATCCTATCATCAGATAACATTGAGAAGAGCCTGGCTCCATCCTCCTGACACCTAACCTTCATATATTTATAGACATTAATGAGGTCACCCCTCAGTCTCCTCTTCTCCAAGCTAAAGAGACCCAGCTTCCCCAGCCTTTCCTCATAAGGAAGGTGTTCCACTTCCTTCATCATCCTTGTTCTACGCTGGACTGCCTGCAGCAGCTCCGTGTCCTTCTTGAACTGAGTGACCCAGAACTGGACACAATACTCCAGATGTGGTCTCATTCAGCTGGATTATTTTGACATGAAAACTAATTAACCAGCAGAGCCAAACCACCAAGATTCCCTCTTGAACCATTAAGAGACTACATAGAAACACATTTGGAATTTCATTTCCAGAGCATTAACTAATCTCTGACAACAAAAGTCATGGGGAATAGGGAAAGAGAATGAACCCTTTCAAGTGTTACCAAAGGAGAAACAAAAGTGGCTTCAAGTTGCTTTGACCAATATTCTGCTTTCACATTTGAGATGACAAGAAGCCACAACAGGAAGAATGACCAGATATTACTGCAGAGCAAAGGTCCCAAATATTGAAGATTTCACACACAAAAGGAAATCCTGCATTGAAACCAGAGGTTTATGTTCAAACATTTGTAATCGCTGCCAAAAGGAAGCCACAGGTTTATTTCTGGAGATCTATTTTTAGAAAGCATTATCTCAATATTGTCATTTCATGGTATTAGAGGGAAAAAAAGGTTTTATTGTACTAATCTTAGAGTCATCACATTTCCTGTAAATTGCAGTTCAACAAAAACCTCACTGAAAATGGAGAAAATCTTTCAAGGTTCTGTTTTCTTCACTAGATAATGAATCAACAGTTGCAAACAGATTAACGGTGCTTCTTAAGTCTCACAAATGTCACATAACCTGGGCAGTTGCTATCCTCAAGGAAAACATGACTTTCACAGTGCCCTGGATTTGGTTAAAGGCTCTTTCCAAAAGATGCCACAAATCAACTACTGCAGGATCACCCTCTTGGTGACCAGCAAGTCTCCAACCTCCAAACCTGTTCCAAACACACACACAAACATGGCAGCCCAGAATCATGACGGTACATTTAAATAGACCAAGTTAAATGTCCAACTCCTATCTGCAACAAAAAATAGCATGTTTGGTGCAAACATCAATTCTCTGTAGGGTTAACAAAGGTAAGACTAACCCATGGTCATAAGTAAAAGCAAAGCCAGTCATCCAGAAATTCAGATCTCATGGAAACTCCATAGTTTTGCTCCAGGGGAAGGATATCCATTGCTTGGGAGGCTAAAGAGAAACCTGGAGAAGAGATTCCGTATCCACTGGCTCTAAGGTGTGAATTGGTAGTGCTGTACTGAGTAAAATCCCAGATAATATAATTAAACTACTTTATCTTTGCATAAGATTTTCCCCTACTGTTGCCATTGGCACAGCTCTGCAGTCCAGGCTTTGAAAAACCATATTCTTAGCTGGTTCTGAGCAGTAAACATTAGAAAAGCCTGTCCTTAATGCCTCAAGAGACAAGTGAGGTTTTGTAATAAAACCTCTTGCACTGATGAATTCTGCAAAAACATTACAGCTCACTTCAGTATCTAGAAACACATAGGAAACAGGTCAGTCAGCTAGGGCACAAGCTAGGGAAACACAGTGTAGGGCTAATTTAGCCATGGGACTAGAGGCTTCAAGCCTTCTTTGCAAGGTGAAGGTCATATTTTCTGTTTAAAAGTGCTGCAAATTCTGTGTTCCACAGTGAAGCTGGAAATGGCACGCTAGTCCTTCTTCTGGCTGACCACACCTGATATGAGATCATAGAATCATTAGGGATTGGAAGGGACCTCGAAAGATCATCTAGCCCAATCCCACTGCCACAGCAGGATCACTTAGACCAAGTCATACAGGAACACAGCCAGGAGGGTCTTAAACATCTCCAGTGAAGGAGACTCCACAACCTCCCTGGGCAGCCTGTTCCAGTGCTCCATAAAGATGAAGCTGTATGCACAAGTGGATATGGCTTATCACTTTAATTAATGAGCAGAATCTTCTCTGCTGAAGACTCTCATAGATGATTATCTTTCACCATCTAAAAGGTGTCTGAAGCACAGCAGGAACACAGGTTCACCTCTAGCATAGTTGCTGCTCAAGGCATTTCCTTGGCACCATCCCTGTAAAGCACCTGCTGATCACCTCAGTGTTTGACTTTTTTTAAAGGCACTTGCAGAACTGCATTCACTTACATAAACATGGTCTGTAACACAAAGCTTGCGTGCAGCTGGCACTTGGATCTTTTTTCCTTAGGCAAAATACAGATCATACTACTAGAGTCACAGATCAGCTTCATCCTTCTCACAACAAAGTCTCCAAACACGATTGTCCAACTTGGACTAAAAGAACAGCTAGAAGATCTGAGGCAGCTGGTCAGACCTAAACAACTTGAGATGAAAAAAAGCTCAACTGTTCATTTTGTACTGCTGCTTCATGTGGGTCTCTACACAAGGGGAACAAAGATGGGCGCTGCTGTTACAGAGGTTCTTAAATTACTTACTTGTATACTATCAATTAATTCATTCAATAAATAAAATCTGTTATTTTCTATGGGTTTCACAGTGCAAGTAACTGCATGAAAAGAGCGTTTTGCACTGACATGAAATGGTAAGGGCCAATATGACAGTGCACCCTTCTCCCTTTAATTTGCTTCTTGCCATTTTTAACACTTTTTAAACATAATCTACATTGACACAATAATTTGTTCTCTTTCCCAGCAGGCCAGAGTCATCTGGAATACTACATGTGTTTCCACCACAGACTTGAAGACAAAGGTGACTGGAACAGGGACAGTACAAAGGCATACAGGAGAAAATTCTTAAGGTACAAAGGCATACAGGAGAAAATTCTTAAGGTTGATAGTTTTTAAATCAAGGATCTCTTTCTGTATATTCCTCACACTTTAAATAGGAGGGCTCCTCTGTGTATAGGTGCAAATCCACCTCGGCACCTCAGCCCCACACAGTAACTTATTCTCCAACTCAAGATAGGTTCACTACAGCTACAGCCTGGGAGAAGCCAACGGTGTACACCCCTACAGCTGCCTGTCCATACATCTGCCCCGACTCACAAACACACAATGGCTTATGCGAGGTAATCCTGCCTTACTCAGTCCTCTCTTACTGCCCCTCTGCCCACTCAGCTGAACCAAGCACTACACAGCAGGAATAACTACAGAATCGGCAAGGCTGGAAGAGGACTTCAGGTTCATCAGCCCAGCTGTTAACTCAGCACTGCCAGGTATGGCATGGCTGTCAAATACAGCTGCTAGCACAATCCCTGCTCCTCTACAACTGGGAGGGGAGTTGTTCTGTAGGCTCAGATCACCTGTCCCAGAATGCCCAGTGACGCACCCTATTTCCAATAAGATAAAATCCAGTTTATGCTCTGCAATACTGGATGTCTGTGGCAGGCACTGACATCCCATTTTAATGGCAAGCCTCGGAAGATTGAGGACTGATAACCTTTCTTATTCCAGCCAAAACACCATGTTGTGAACTCTGCAGTAGCCAACACAGCATGTACACAAGTTGAAAACCATTATGCTTAGCTGATACAAGTGTCAAACAGCCACACCTTGCATTTAAGCTTCAGGGCAGCAAGTCCCATAACTCACTAACACCTTAGCTGTAAAACCTCTCTCTCCTGCTACATTAGAAAGTGCAAATGAGAAAAGCCCTGATCATGTTCTCCTTGCTGTTAACTGCACGCTCTTCATCTGTCCTTCTGCATTTCATATTCAAATAGTCAACAGAGGCAGATCAGAATCAGATCAAGTAATTCTGCAGGTCCCAAAACCATCACAGCAACTTCATGTACACAACATTCTTTAAAGCCATGAAAACGTCCCTTTCTTTTCCCTCTGATTGCCCTCACAGTTGCATAAGCTTATTTTTCAGCATTTGGCAACAGAACAAACATATTAGATCACAAAGGACCCAATTTGTTGTTGGTAGTGTTTTCCTTCGGAGCCTCCCTAATTAGGGCTCCAGCATTTGGAAAGGAAAGGAAAGAAACGCGCTGTGCTACACAACCATCAATATTAACGAACGAGCCCCATTCCCGCTTTTAAAAATATTCTGTTTGAGGCTAAAGCAGCATAGCTGAAAGTGACCTATTTGGAGTAAGTATGTCACCAAGTTCAAAATTTAGGTCAGTATTTGTGCAAAAATTCCAGCCCTGTCCTGAAAACAGGAGTTACGTTCACCTCGGGACACAGGAAAACCAACCCCAATACCCATCCGTAAGTCCCTTCCAGAAAAGCAGTGGGGCAGAGCATGAGAGCTGCCTTGGCTAGGGCACATCTCACTGTAGGATGAATCAGATTATACAAGAGCAACGCTCAGTTTTAATTAAGTTCAGCCCAAGTCTCTGCAAACATGAATTCTGACCTTCTCTAGCAGACACATACTTACTGCAGAGCGATGTGTTAGGATTTGGCTCACTGTGGAACACCACTAAGAAGCTAATACTCCATGGGGAGACAGACTGCGGAGCAGGCATTGTTTGCAATCCCCTTTCAAGATTAAGCTCGCTATTAAAAGTTAACATTATCTTCTAGCTTTCTTGAAGTATGCAAAAGACAGGCATAAAAATTTTTTTACACAGTTACAACCCAAATTGACAACTTTTAATTAACTATTGTACTGGGATCTCCCCTCTGCATGAGGATTTACAATTAAAGCTCTCGCTGCACTTGTAAGTCTCAGAAGCCCCAGCTTCCAGCAGCACGGATGGGGAGCACAAAGGACTGAGAGAAAACCATCACTGAATAGAAGTTAACAGGGACAACAGTTTCAAATCGTATCATTAAATAGCATATTTAAAATACAGTCCTAAACATCAATCATGCTCATTCACACAGCGCCAAGTGCTACATACAGCACCGCAACTGAAGAATCTGTAGGCACCCTGCGACCTAGTCCATAACAAGCAGCTCAGAGGGCCACAGCTCTTTCTAAATTGCCCCCTCAGCAAGTCTGCCAGTTTGCCAGGCTGGAGAGAAGGGAGGCCACCCAGAGGGAGCTGGACAGGCTGAAGAACTGGGCCTTTGCAAACTGCATGAGGTTCTCAAATTCAAGTGCAGGCTCCTGCATTTGGGTCAAGGCAATCCCATGCATAAACACCTGCTGGGTGAATGGACTGAAAGCAGCCCTGAGAAGGACTTGGGGGCAATGGTGGATGAGAAGCTTAACATGGGCTGGTAGTGCAAGAGGGCAGCCCGGAGAGACAATTGTGTCCTGGGCAGGATCAAAGAAAGTGTCATCGGCAGGTCAAGGGATGATTCTGCCCCTCTGCTCTTGTGAGACCTCACTGGAGTGCTGCATCCAGTTCTTGAGTCCCCAATATAAGAGACACATGGAACTGTTGGAGCAAGTCCAAGCTGGACCTTGTGGAGGTCCACAAGGATAATCAGAACTGGAGACCAGGGTACACACTGAGGGAACTGGGGCTGTTCAGCCTGGAGAAGGCTGCAGTGGGACCTTAAAGCACCTTCCAGTACCTAAACAGGCTACTGGAAAGCTGGAGAGGGGCTTTTTATGAGAGTCTTCAGTGATAGGACAAGGGGACTGGTTTGGAAGCTAAAAGAAGGGAGATTTAGATTGGATCTTAGGAAGACATTCCTCCCTATGAGGGTGCTGAGGGACTGGAACAGGCTGATCAAGGAAGCTATGGCAGCTCCATCCCATTCAAGGCCAGGCAGGATGGGATTCTGGGCAACCTGGCCTGGTGAAAGGTGTCCCTGAAACTGGATTATCTCTGAGGTCACTTCCAACCTAAACCATTCCATGATGACTCTAAATTAGCTTGCCTTTAGACATACCATACTTTACAAGGTATTTTCTTGATTAGCAAGAATATTTCAACTTCTTTGAACTTGTGCAGCTTCCAAACACGAGGCAGAACATCTCATACAAAGCTTCCCTCAACTATAGAGCTGTAGGTGAAACTTATTCCTTTGTAGTCATAAAAGAGGAATTATGCACTTGAGAATTAAGCACTTGGGCACAGACAGCATCAGCTGGAGGATATCTTAGCTACTTTTACAGCATTACTAGTTTCTGTTACTGCACAGTCCCTCCCACTCAAGTGCCTTGCACACGATCATGCTTGTCTCTGCTTTTTGGTCTAAGAAAGGAAAATCCAAACATGGGAAAAAGCAAACTGAAGTGACAAACTACTGTTTCCACATCCATTAATCCAGAACGAAGCTCAGTCTCCGTTTCTGGGGCTGGGGAAAATGAAGCATCCTTTTATCATGAAGCATGTTTTACCAACAAAAAGAACAGCAGAACGAGATCAGTTCTGACAGTCTGAAAAGATGCTTGGAACTATGTATTTCTTTCTACTCTTACATAAGGAAAATGGGAGGTTATCATGAGTGCATGGAGATATGTTCTCATGCTGGCTATCATCCCGATGCTGTTAGTCATTTGGGTGAACCAGAGAGAAAGAGAAGCACAGCATGGCACAGAACAAGCTCATGCTGCCAGTAATTCAGAGGGGTTTTCTGCCCATTTAGCTCTACTTCTGAAGTTCATTGTTTTCCAGTGTTTTTCTCACTCATTAGATTTGCCTTTCATTTATCTGCTGTCAAAGCCTCTGGAGATGAAAGGGCACTACTCTCCCAGAGTGAGCCACAAAGCAGCAAGAACTCAAACTCCCCATCTCATAAAACATGCCTTGGGGATTTTTACCTTGAGGCTAAACAGACCTGAACAGCGATGCCAGAACACAATCTTTAAAAAGAATTTTAAAACTTGGTAGGAAAAAAACCTAGACGACATTTTAAATGATGCATGTGCTGGGAAGTGCTGCAGTCACTGCTCAAAGAAAGCTTGACATGATCATCAAACCTCCTAAAAAAAGCCACAATCTCAGTTGTATCACTGGCAATAGTCAGGATAGTATGTTATTGCAATCTAGAAAGACAGCACAGAACGAGCATGCCATAAATATCTCCAAGTAGTACTACATAAACCCAAGCTGCTTTGACAGAGTAAAAAGCATGAAGAGGCAGCCCTATCAAGTGTAACACTAATGGGCAGTCTAGGCCCAGCTAGGAAATCAGAGTGCCAACAGAAACAGCGTTAAAAATATAAAAGCACGAGGGTGCAAGGTATGTAAATTACTTCAGAGAGGAGTTACCCAAAAAGCAGCAGTGATTAAGAGATAACACAGGGAACTGCAAAAACAAGCTTTCAACAACACAATGTGGAAATGAAGAGTCAAATGTAGAACCCAAATTCCCATAATATATTGTGCTCTAGGCAGAGTAAAAAAATCTGTTTATGAAGGCTTAAATTAGTAACATTATTTGTTTTTACTGGCACAAAATGATTACTCATTTTGGGGTTTGCTTTTTCAAAAAATTAAGTAACCATATATACGGTTTAGTTCTAAAACTAGTGAAAGACTCAATGAAATTTTTGAGCAAGAAAAAAATTCAGTCTTACAATCTGATATTTAGACTCTGTTTAAGGGATGAATTCAAGATTTATTAATACTGAAATGAAGTTTATTAAACTGAATTTTTTTTCAGTTAGGTTTGTCACCCTTTTCATTATAATGCTATCACTCCATCCATCCAGCAGGATCAAGATGACAAAAGGGACAAAGTCCAATACAGCACTTTGCTCACACAACCACGGTAGAAGGAAGGCTCAGTATAAACACAGAAAAATCCTCCCTATTGCCTGTTACAAAGAGCTCTAAAATTTAGGGGGGTTTTCTGGAATATCAAAAGCAGCAACTGTAGTTCACTACAATGAATCCAGACAAGAGACTGTAACATTGCTGCAGGGAAAAGATCAACCAGGAAAGATGTCATGAACATCCCAATCAGGCAGGAACTGGCATATTCTCTCTCACCTTTGATGCTTGCCGAAGCCATCGCAAATATTCTGTGAAGTTATCAAAGCAAATGTAGTAGGTCTGGCTTTGAGGTCCAGAGGAGCTAAATGCTAAACAGTGCTGGTGCTTTTTCACTTCTTCCACCTACAGTAGAGAACAAAATTGTTAATGAACAAGAACAAAAAGGCTCTTTGCAGCATCTCCAGGGCACAGCGTAAATGTGCCCAAGAGAAGTTCATCAAATAGACTTGGACTAACCCTCTCAAACACTCAAGGTAGATCGTGGCTGTTAAACATCCAGGAATTCTACACATGCAAGGAATGAGAATAGAAGGACAAAGGAATCACATAAGCAAAGCACCAGGAGCATCACCATTTTAAGAGAAACAGCACCATAAAAGGTTTTCCAGTAAAACACATTTCAGGCTATCTTTATACAACCTAAATAAGTATGGCTTATACTCCTGCTTATTTGAAACAAGCTTAACAAAATGTTTCTCTTCCAGCCCAATTAAATTCTTTGGCATTTCTCAACTTGCTAAAAAACACCCAGAATACATCATTCTGCTACCATACATGCGAAGTCCCACACAACTTATGGTCTCAATGGCTCAGCACTGCATTCTGGAAAGCCTTTGCAAACCAGGAAGTGCAGGGTATTTCTGGGGGTGAGGAAGAATATCTTTTGAGCATTAATTTAAAAAACACTCAGTTCTGTGCCAAGCATCCTCCTCCCAAGCTTTGTCAGCAGAAGCACTCAGTACATTTTTCTCAGCTTGGTTCTCCTTTTCTTCTAAAATTTGTTGCCGCTTCAGACAGTCTGTGTGTTTTACATTACAGGAGACATTTCTGTGCAAAACCAACTTAGAAAGTCCATGTTAAGCAATTAGAAAACAAGGTACACAATCTCTTTTTAAATTAAAAAAGAAAAATCTTTAAATTGTTTTTGTCTCAGAGAAGTTCCATGGAGACCTGAATCATAGAACCATTAGGGACTGGAAGGGACCTCAAAAGATCATCTAGCCCAATCCCCCTGCCACAGCAGGATCACCTAGACCAAGTCACACAGGAACACATCCAGGCTGGTTTTAAACAACTCCAGTGAATCCTGTCCTCTGCAGTGTGCTATGGCCAGGAACGCAATTCACTGTCAGAGTTCAGCCACTGCTGCTGAAAGAGGATAATGTTTCTACTTTAGTACTTCCAAGGAAGAGCTGAAGAATCACGTGAAGAACTACGAACGGAGATAGGAAAAGCAGCTCCTAAAAGGCAGCACTACTTTCCACATTGCTAGCATAGAATACTAATGAATTGACTCGTATCTACATATATAACTGTGGGGCTTGTTTCTCTCCCACTGACTTAAGAATAAAACATTGATACGTAAGGTAAAAGTCTAAGTTTATCCTCAAGCTGATGATTCTTCTTCCATTACTTTGGCTAATTAAGCCAATAACAGTATTCTGGAATACTATTTACTGTAAATTTACTATCTTCACTCAGGGTACAGCTGGAGTTGGAAGGGACCTCTGGAGGTCATCTAACATCAGGAGCCATCAACAACCAGCTGATCAGGACTATGTCTGCAAGGCTTTTAAATATCTCTGAGGAAGTAGACACCACAGTCCCTCTAGTGATCTATGCAGCGCTCAGTCACACTCACAATGAAAAATAGAAAGATTTCCCTTGTGCTTTGACTGGACGTTCTGGGTTTTAGATGTAGCCAGTGAGAAAAAAGTCCAGTTTCAGCTTTTTGCAAGCAAAAATGTTTGTTGCTGTTAGCTTACAACAGACCACTACTTGTGTAACGCTGAACACTTAAAAAAGCCGCAATGTTCAAAACGCCCTTATTATTGGTTAATGTTCAGGTCTTCAGAGTAACCCAGAATGGATAAAACCTGGATGAGAAGGCATGATCAAACACAACAGAGCTGCAGGAATGCACACTACTGCATGTATAAAATATTTAACACTGCACACAAGAAGAAACCTAGCTTTTCTTTGTTGTTTTATCCGAACACTGTTAAACACGCCACTGACCATCATCAGGAAACATTTATATACTTCAATAATGCCACTTACAGAAATGAACTTTTGAGGGGTCGGAACCATTGTAACTGAATGCAATCTTCTCTGCATAAAGAGACAGGGATTGAGCAAACAAATACATAAAATAAAACATCTTACTTTTCCACCAATTAAAGGGAGGACATGCATCTTTCCAGTCTGGCTTTCTTTTACCGACGAGACAATTAGGCATGTTCCACAAAGGATAGCGTGGCGTCTTGTCCATCTGTTTACTGGCAAATGTATTTTCCCTTTTCGAACATTGTACATTCCTGAGAGCTGAATCCGTTCAGAGCTGCCAATGCTGTGGGGCTTTCCTGAAATAGAAACAAAAGCATTCACTTAATCACAGAAAATCTTTGCCACTTTCACTTCAGTCATCCTGAGACTTCATCAGCAACTTTTCAAGCTACAGACTGCAGTGAAACAAACAAACCACGTAAGCAGGTAATTTGCTATCAGCTTCAGTAAGGGCTTCTTCCACAAGTAAAGGATAAAAGAAGTTGGTATCACAGAGAGCAGACCATTATCAAATAATCTGCCACAGTCACAGAGGTGCCAATTAATAGCACCAATCTTCTCTAGGGGACCTGGAAATCAGCAGTTCATCCTTAACCATAGGTAGCTGGTTGTTAACTGCACAAGGGGGTGATGTGCTGCAGGTTGCTCTGCACCTCTGGGTTTCAATGTCTCTTCTGGACAGCCTTAAGGTGCCAGTTTGAGTAACTTCAGTCGCTTCTCAGAGAATAGACTTCCTACTCTGTGCAGCCCTCTGTGCTCAGACTCCACAGCAGGGTAGTACCCTCAGATCCAACCTACATGAAGACTTTGTTTCAGTCTCAGTAGAGCTTTGGAAAATGCAACGGTCTCTTGTCTGTATTACACTGAATTCATTATTTATAACCATTCAGATTATTAGCAAAACTACCAATAAGACTAAATCTGCTAAATTACTTCCAATGTCTCAGACTCTACTAGTCTAATCTATTAGTAAGAGTCTACTCTATACAAATCATCATTAACAATGGCGACACAAAAACAAGCATCTCTTGTCTCTGCTCTGACAAACTGTGTTATTTTAGGACAGAAAAACAGAAAGAAGAATGATTTGCTCCTTCTAATCTGAAGCATTTATCCACATCAAGTTACCTTATCAAACCCTAACCAGTCCAGGCCAGTCCTGAGCCATCCATATACACTAAGTCTTCTCCAAACGGAGACAAGAGGCACAAGTTAAATTAGTTCAAATTTCTGTAGGAACAGGAGTGTTGGTGAAACTGTGGAAGGGAGCTTTTCCTTTATGAACAAACCAAATAATCACTCACTTTCCTACATTAATCTTAACTCTTTAAAATGCTTTAAAAACAAGCAATTAATACCTAGTTAGGTCTTCAGAAAAACAGAGCACTGATCCTGTCTTCTAATCCTGGTGTCCGAGACCAGTGCCAATTAAACTGCAGCCGTGCTGCACGCTATTACTCCAACTTGCTATTACTGCTGCTTGTATGACAGCTCACTTGTCTCAATGAGTCTGGTCTTGCCTTCAGATTATCTCTGGGAAGACAGAAGACACCTACCACATGGCCTACATAGTGCCATTCTCTCACCCCTGCCTACCCGGAGCCAATTCTCACCCTTATCTTTAAAAGCAGCCTTCTTGAATCTTCCTGCTTGTTTAATGAGCCAGGACTTGGCATAGTTACCCTCCAGCCCCGCTCTGCTCTAATAAACACTAGCATTTGGGCTACCCATGTCTGCCAGTTTGGATCTGCAGGAAAATTGCTGTTGCTTGAAGCTAAAAGACTGAAATTTTAATGCCCACAGGCTACTGGCATCTAATACAAAAATAGGTGCCCCAAGAAAGCAGTGATTTCCCTGCCAGCAGAAGCCATCGATAAACACTCTGCCCAAGAAAATAGAGAGAAGTAAGGGATATCCATTCTACATAAATCTACAGAAAGACCAACGGGGAATATCCAAGTCAGTAAAACAGAGCAACTCAGCCTCAATCAAACACAATCAAACTTCCCATCTGTGGTTGCTAAAGGAACTGATCACTTACTTAGCTTGTGCAGAATGGTGGATTCCCTGCCACCAAGCACTGATTAAAGCATTAGCCGCACACAGGAACAACGATGTCTCTAACAGAGTAAAACGTGCCTGGGAAGTGCTAAGAGATGATTGTGTGTGAAGCAGTCATTGGGGTTGTAGGCAGTTTCACCTCAAAAAAACCTGATGTTCTATGGTCATCTTTCGGGGTTTATTTCAGGCCATCTGCTCTCTAACTTCACTGGAAACACACAACCCACTGCAGACTGAATCCCTCGGGACTGCAGAGCACAACCTTGATCCCTTGGGAAGTCAAGCCCATTTAGCGTTTTATTAAAGCCAAATGCAACTCTACCCATCTAGGAACAAAGGGCACAATTCACACTTAATATGGGCAGAGTTGTGGTCCTGGTAAACACCAAACCTGAGAAGTTCCTTGAGATTATGGTAGGTAATGAAGAGAACAAGCTCCTACTGCATTGTTATGGCCAAGGGCCTTGGCAGGGAACAGGACAGCCTGCAGAGACATTCAGGCAACATAACAAGGCCCTGCCTAGCCCAGTCTCTCAATTCACTAACACACCAGGTGCCCAAACTTCACAAGGGATGCTGTAAAGTTATGGGGCAGTGGAGGTGGAATAAAATCAAAATCCTGAGACATCAGCTTTCAGGGACCAGGCTCTTGTGGAATGAGGTACAGTGGGACCTGGAGAACTACTCAAAGGCTCTAAAAGGCAGTTCTTCACATTTCATATGAATTAACAGAGGTGGTAAGTCACAAGTCATGGAACAATAGGTATGATCAGTAAATGTTTACTAGCAAAGCCAGAAGAAAAAGCTAATACTAGGTGCATATGTCAAGCAGCAACTGCACTTGCCCTCCAACTTCAGATTGGATGGAAAAATTAACAGGATAAGGCTCCTCAGTTATTTCTACAAACATTAAAAAAATTAAACCAGAGCCCCTTCAGACTCTAAGGATTTAAGATATTTTTTCCCCAGCAAGTACTGTGCTTTGCTACACAAAAGCTACAGGTTCCCTGATGAGAACATAGAGAAATAAAACACTAGGCCCATTTCATTAAAGCAAGTGGTTTCTCTCTTCCTATTCTTGCCTACTTCACTACATAACCAACCATCTGGTTGGAACAGATGAGCTTTCAAGGTCCCTTCCAACCTGGGCTCCTCCACAACTCTATGATGTTATAACTTGAAAAGCCCATGTTTAATACTGGATCACACCGTTGCCCAAAGTGCAATTTGCTCATATATTCAGTTCTGTTCTTGCTAAAGGGTTGTAATCACTGACATTTGATAGTATCACAGCAATCTAGTGTCATGCAAGCCAGGTAGGAGGAAATAATCAAAAGCCCCTGGCTGATTTTCATTTGAAGTCAAGGTTATTCAAGGGCACAGCAACTAGTTGTGGAACCAGATTCCTAAATCCATGGAAGTTTTGTAGGTAACTGAGCAAAAGCTATTTAACAAGAAGCAGCAGCCTTTGCCCACTGACAAATGGGCTTGGACAGACTGCAGCTTTAAGAGCTCAGATAGCCGCTGCCAGGAAAGCATAAAAGCAGGAAAAGTTTAAACGCCAACGAGCTCTGCCACAACAGAAGTGGGATGGAACTTGGAAACAGCAAGCGGCAATCCTACACTGCTGCTTCTCTTGAGAAATGAAAGCAGCAGGTGCCTGGGTCTCACACCAGCACAGCTCATCCCTGATGCGCTGGGGACAAAAGGACAAGAAAAGGGCTCAGAACTTTACCTGTCTTTTCCACAGCTTGGGAAATAATCAAATGGGAAGGCAAATGACCTCTTTCTTCCAAGCTTACAGGAGGGATGGGGCAATCTGTTCTTCTCCAGAATGCCTTCAGGCCAAGAATGAAAGACTTGGATCTACAGCATAACCCTAATGCCTGTCATCAACAAAAGTCACCTGGTTTTGAGGTGACCTACCAATGTCAGTGGAAGCACCACCGTCAGTAAAAGCATCAGCAGTTCTGAAATAACATTTCTCAGATCTGCCTCAGAGACCTCCTCCCATTTAAGTTTTAGAAGACTGCAAGAGATTGCATTCAGATTTCTCTTTAGTTTCAACTATACTTGAAGGGAAGAGAGAAGGTTCCACAGGTGTCTGGGATGTGATAGTGAAGCTGACAATCCCACAGATAAAATGGCTACACTGACCTTTTGTGATGTGAAAAACAAATTTGAATCCTGCCAAAAACTTATAATTATTGCTGCCTCGATCAGAGTGGAAGCAAATATGCCAGAAACATGCTAGAAGAGTCGCATACCAGAAATGTTTTTCAAATGCTGAGCTCAACCAGATCAGTTTGAGTGTTTTAGCAAGAAACCATAAAAAGATTATTTTTCATTCCTGTCAGGCAGGACTCCAAGGCTACAACAGTTCCTTAGCACCCCCACAACAGGACTTTTGTTCTGTGTGAGGCATTAGAGGAGATGCCTCAAGGAATTATGAGCAGACCACTCATTTGGCTATCTTGACATTCATGGTTGAATTCCTCACAGTTTTAGTTAGTTCCAAGTCCTCGAGGGAAACTGGTGGCATTTTGAACAAGGAGAGAGAAAAGCAAGGGATTTGATTGAAAAGACTGTCGCTGGAACCATGAACCATGCCCTGCTTTGCAGGAAGCACAGATAGGATGCTGGTGTTCTTCTTTCTGTAATGTTAAAGGACTACAATCTCACCATGAACAGCCTCAAGGAAGCTGCACACTGACACCTTGCCCAGTGCAAACACTTCAACCCTCATTAAATAAATACCCACAGCCACTTGCTCTGGATCCTGGAGTAAAGTCCTTTATCCCACTGATGGAACACACATGAAATACATTACCATCAGAAGTTATAAACACCAGCTCATTACAAGACATAAAAGTACTCGGGGAAGAAAACCCTCTCTGCAGCTCTATGGCTGATCAAGTTCCAAGTGCTTATTATTCCACCCTGTTTGAAAACGGCGGCCAATGAAGTCTGTCTCTGAAGACTGATTTAAGCCATTACCAAAATAAGAGTGGAGAAAAGTGTTAATATAAGAAATGCACTCACTTCTGTGCAGCAGGCCTTATTTTTATTGCTGATATTAGTCCGATGGAATGAAAACTAGAAATTCTCTGAATCCTGCATGGTGCAGCCAGCCCAGTCAGCTGGAGAGACTGCCCAGCCTGAGCTGTCTTGGGTCTTCACCAGCAGTCAGAAAGGCTTAAGTTATTCAGCAGGAATAATGTCTAAGGCTTTTCAGAATTGACTGAATGCTTTCAGAGTGCCTAATTTAGGGACATCCTCTTCCTGCTACAGCTGGGCCAGCTAGAGGTTGTCATCCTCATGTGCACACTGCTGGGCCCCTGGCCAGCAATGCATCAACCCTACTGCATCAGCTGCTCCTCCTGAGCTGTCCCCAAGCTATCTCAGACAAACCAGGCTGCTTTAATTCCTCGCATCTCTTTTTGACTGAAAAGCCTCAGGGACAGCTCATGGTGAGTAGTTCACCATGAAGAGCAAAGGAAAGGCACGTAGGGCCAGAGCTGTAACCCAATAGCTGTCACTGAAGACAGCACGGAATCAAACCCACCACACAACATTCAGCAAGCCGTTTCAGAAATAAAGTTCTGGACACCCCAGGAACATCAAGTCTTGTATGCATTGCAGAAAAAAAACCCCAAAGCTTACCAGTTAGTTTTGAAGACTGGTCTGAATCTGCTAAGGAGAGCTGGACCATTGTCTAACTGAACAGGAACACTCAGGAGGACAGGTGGCAGCCAGCCTGTTCACACCTGCAGGACTGTCCCCACCACCCCTCTGAACTGAAATCAGGAACATCTCACACCCACCTTCCCTGCAAACCGAGGCTCAGCAACAGTCTGGCCTAAATGTAAGAGCAAAGCAGCTCAACTAGCTCAGAACACTGACAGCCTGGCATGTCTTTGCCCTCCCCTTGGGAAACTGTCCCAGTGGCTGTTGCTGAAGCCTTGCTACCAGATTCTTCTGCAGATTTCTACTTTTGCCCAAACTCTTCATTAAATACAGATGAAACTGCTGCCTGAAACGTTTTTGAAGCTTCTCAGTCATTTAAGGCTGCTTCCCCCTGCATTCTTGTCAAACTAAGGACAGCACTGATGACCTCAGGCAAGGCCTAGCGCAATGAGATGTACAAAAATAACGCAGCAAGTTGGATTAAAAAAGGAAAAAAAGAAAGGAGGGTGGCACAGGAAACAGCAAAGAACAAGGGAAAACTCAAACTATTGTACTGCTCTCATTTTTATTTTAAACTTGAGAAGACTCTATGACTCTAAACTTGACTGACGCTATGACTTGGTCTAGGTGATCGTGCTGTGGCAGGGGGATTGGTCTGGACGATCTTTTGAGGTCCCTTCCAATCCCTAATGATTCTATGATTCATTCTATGATCCTATGAAAGCCCACTTACAGGAAGTCATTTGAAGCCTTTTTCCTTGTAAAGGTCCACATTGCCACAATTTAAGAACAAAGGTACAGAACCTGCAGGTTTAATGTTAACCAAGACCAAGGATTCACCTCAGTCTCTACCAACAACCAGCTGAAGATGCTTTTGCAAAGGTAACAGACCAAGTGTGTGCATACAAACATATATGATACACATACACTTAATGTGGCAAACCATTCCCAAACTAGTAGTTGAATTTTTGTTCTCGAATCTAGTTTGACTCTCAAAAATTTCTGTAAGATTTAACACAAGGCTGCCAACTGATTCTGTATTGTCATGAAAAAGAGGGACTCAATTTCACCACATTCTGCTGTTCCGATGGGCACACAGCTATTAGCAAACGTTACTCATTAGACTCCTCATTTTTCTGCCCTCTCTGGCTCTGAAGCAGTCGTTTCAGGCACAAATAGCAGTTCAACCAATGCTACTTGCAGGCTGTTACCTTTTCACCTGAGAAACAAAAACAGATCACAAGTGCTGGAACTTACTGAACCACGTTTTCCTTTAAAGAAACAGTTACTATGAGGCAAATCTGGCAAAGCATAAGGGAGACAAGCCTTTAGTTGTGACACAGTCCTACTTTACTGGAAGATCATCCCAGAAAGACAAAGGCTGCAGCTACACAATGTGATACAGCAAACACAGCTACTCATTTTATAGCAATAACCCTGCCTTTCACTTTCATTAACCTTATCAGTACAGGAAAAGGTTCTTCACAATGCAGGAAAACATCCTTTTCTCTTTTCCCCAGAGAGAGATGAATGCTTGTTCACTTGATCATCCCCTGGCTCCCAAGACTCACCACCTCCACAACAAAGCCCTAAACCCAAGGTATCAACACTTAACAAAAATTACCTTATTTTTTAAAAAAATGCTTTTCTATCAAGTATGCTGACACTTATTGGTAGTAAATGGTGGCAAGAGCTTTACTGACAAAACTGTCAAAAGCTAAATATCAACCTGTACAAATGCTTCTCAGGAAACACCTTAGTGGTTCAGCAGAATTCATTTAAGAGCCATTGTCAACCAGCAGCACTTGTGCACTAGAACAGACTGCAGCAGGCTGTGTAGCGGTGACCAGGACACTACTGGCAGTCAGAAGTAAGCAAGCACAGTGCAAACTCATCTGTAGAGGCAGCAAATCCAAAGCCCTGGAATCAAATTGCTCTGACTGTAGCAAGCAAAATCCAGAACTAGTTGCTCTGATGTCTTCTGACAGGTTTTACAGTTGAGTACAGTCTGTACAAGCAAAACCTCCAAAACGCAGATCGCTCCCAACCCAACAAATTGAAAGCCCACCTGTTCCTTCCACAGTTCATCCCATCCATCTCTACAGCTGAAACAGAGGCCCTTCCCACCCAAATTCCCAGCCCAATGCCTTCCTCCCTAGCTCACTTGTCTGAGGAAGGTCAGGCAAGTGACATACTGGCAAATTTGTTCACTTTAGCAAAACAAGAATGCTCTCAGCACCCTACATGACCTGACTTCTGCCTGCATTAGAAATGCAATGGGGTGTGGTGGAATTCTGCTGTGCTCAAATACTTAATTTTAAAGTAAGCTCATAAAGAGGACAGACTTGCTTGCTCTTCAGCAGCAAAACCTGGTATCAGCTCCTTTGGGAAAGCACCATATGCCACCTCTCAGAGGAAAAATAATTGAAATAACCTGAGAAGGAACTATGCAGAAAAAAAATGTAATCTACCCTCTGTGCCCTAACAAAGTTGTAAAAAGCTGCAGTGTCAGTCTAGTGGCTTCAAGGAAGTTACTATCTAAAAAAACTCTCTCTTCTTGATCTTAGATTATTCATTAAGATCTCTGATCCAGCATTTCTGCTCAAACTTAAAACAAAACTAGCTTTCTGCTGAGAAGATCTGTGCTGGTACCTGATCATATCCCTTTCATATATTCCTTAAAAGGAAAAATTTCACTACACATTTCAAATTATCCCTGATTTAAGATTACCCCAGGAAACTCAACTGTGTGAACAACTTTACAGTAGTATGTATGCATTGCTAGTAAAAGAGGTTACACCTCAATAGATGGGGCCAAAAAGCTACGTGTCACAAACTGGCCTGTGGTACTATGACTCACACAAAAGTTTGTCCAGCTTCTGTAGATGGGACCCAAGGAATGATCCTGGCCCCCACCTCAGTCCCCACAAAGTGCAGCCGAACAGAATGCTAGAAATGCACATTTGTTTTTGTGAAGTCCTGCAAAACTGAACTCTGCTTGTTGAAGTTCCAGTGCCACAAACACTGTAAAATCCCTGACATCCCAAAGGGTACTTACTCTGTCTAAAGCAACTGCTGTATTGGCAAAAGCTCTGAGCTAACCAAATGTTTTGGGTAAAGATGGAGTCTTGATGGAATTCAAGAGCAAAACTGCAGTGATGACTCCACAGAAGTTAACAGCAGCTTTCAGGTTTTATCAGCATTAGATGCTCAACATGAAGCCCAGCAATGCAAGCTCAAAATAACTACTTGAAGACACACTCCTCCAAGAAGGAACACTGACAGCCTCTGGCACAAGTTCATCTGTATGTCTCACTATCGCCACAGAGAGAAAGAGAAACCAGTGCTCCTTACCAGCAAAAGCTGAGCAAATCCCTACAAACCCCTGCACCCACCTGCCTTGTCCTGAGAAAGAAAAAAGTGGGCAAACATTTTTAAAAATCTGAAATGAATTTGCACATTAACTCAAAGATTCTTTTATGTGAACTTCATATATAATGCAAAAGCCACCTTTCTCCGTATTCTAGACTAAAATTCCACCGACTGCAAGATGATTAAACTATTCTCTTAAATGTTTTCAAGTTCCAAAAACAAATATCTTCTTCTTGTTCTTTCATCAGAAGAAAGAAGTCAGGTACTCCACAGTGAAAGCACATAGCAACCTAAACCCCTGTGAAGGTAAAACATGTTAAATATGACACTTCCTACAACAGACTGCTGTTGTATAGATCAAAATCTAAACTCAAGCTTTACCAGATGACAAACAGCTTATGCCAAAACAGTTCTGTACAGCATTACAAGGCTATTAATAGCACATTTCAGTTAGGCTAGTTTTAAAAATCCCAAATAACTGTGGCATGGAACAATACTTAAGGATGTATATGCTGCTTGGTCAAGTCTCTTCAAAAAATGTAGCACTGTAAAAAAACATCCAGAATGCTGGACTTGAAACTGTCCAACAACCAAAAGCTGTGTTATCCATCCAATTTTTTTAAAAAAGGAGCTAGTAGGTAAAAAAAAAAAAGAGCGATTGCTTTAAGTTGCACAAAGACAGAAAAAAACAAAACCCAGAAGAAACAGCAGGAGCTCATTAGTCAGAGAGAATTAGTTGTCAGTCCTAAACATGAAACATTTCAAAATCGGCTTCATTAACATGAGATTTCCATGCTATGACCAGAAGGAATTCTGGCTGAGCAGTCCCTGCACACCAGTCTTACTCCATCACATCAGCCAGTCTGCTAGGTAAGCTTGGTTCATACATTTTGCATCTATACTTCAGCTCTTTCGCCACAGTAAAGCAGCCAATGCTTGTGTGTGGTTTTACATACTATGTTTGTACAAAGCTTTTATTTTCTCTAAGAGCTTGTCAAAGCAAGAGCCTTTCTTGCTTGCAGTGACAGAGCAAATCTTCATCTCAAAGCTGCAACAAGCCAGGAGCACCCTCTCTGGTTGTCTCCTTCCCCCTTTCTCCTACACAGCTAGAGACTGTTCCTAACAACACCCAGAACTGCCCTTTTTTCCACCTCTTTCTTATCAGAAAGAGCGCCTTCAAAGAACCACATCGGAGCCTAGATGATGGAAAAGGAGAGACGGGATCAGCAGCTACACTTGGGAATCTTCACCATACTGGTTCCTGCCTGCTTGCAGCAGACAACTCTGCTTTGTTGCTAAAGAATATTCACCCTGTGATTCCCTCACATGGACTTGTGCCATCCAAGTGTACATGCTTTGTACATTTCCATGACAAAGAGCAGCTTGTGCTGACATACATTACACTTGTATGTCTGTGCCTGAAAACACACAGCAGCAAAGAGCAGCTTGTATCAAAACTCTGCACTTCAGACCACAGCCCTGAGAAAAGCAGCACAGAAAGGGAAGGCTTGTTTTATACAGTGAGAAGGGAACAGTGGGGAGTGAGGCATATCTATCAAGGAGAAACATCAAAGGGAACATTTTCCAATACCATTCTACCCTTGGAAACAGAGGCAGAGATTTATCACAGGCCCACAGATATCAGGTTTGACACCGCTTTCTTCTCTTTTCTACCACAGGGACTAGAAGTAACTGGATAGCATATGGGAATTGTCTAGGAGTACACGTCATACAGGTTTATTACAAAGGAGAGGAAAAAACCAGATGAGATTGGCTTTTTCCATTCCCTTAAATCAACTATCACACATCTGAGTCATCCCTAAACCCATCAGTTTTCTAGCCAAAGCACTCCAAGGGTCTGCAAGAGGACAATCACAAGTGCTAGCTCATAAGGCTGGCTACACTCTAATATTAGTTTCTTGTTTTATGTTACACATCCCTATTAGAAAATTTTCACACCCCTGGCAAGAGAAGTAGGCTCTACAAAGGTCCAGTTTTATAAGGACACAGTCTGACTTGGAGTTCCTGAAGCCTCTAAGTCAGGAAGTCATCTAGGGAAATCAAAACAAGTTTGTAAATTCAGCTTTGACAGGAAAGTGAGCGTGCTAAAAAAAACCCCAGGAACTTGAAAATTCATCAGAACAACACTTCAACTCTGGTTTACAGTAATTTTAGAAAGGGATCTGTAAATCCCCACCATGAGTACTTTGTACAACACTGGTAGGATTAACTTGAAGCTGGAGCTACTTGTCAAAATGCTGTCCTCTCAGAGAAAACACCCAGCAGAACGTGAAGTGCCCAGCTACATAAATGAGGGCCCCATCCTAACAGCTGAACACCTGGCATTTGAATCCAGCTCTCTCACTACTGAGGAGCAGTCCAGCTGGACAGCATTCAGTGCAATACACAGCACAAGAAGGTCTGTTTAAATATATTGATTGTGGTCGGACTACAACAGTATTTCATTCTTCTGCCACAGAAATTAATGTCTTCTCTGCCATCGGAAAAAAAAAATCAAGTTTACTCTGAAAAAAGCAGAGCAACTGAAACTGTTCGAGCCTGCAGCCACATCTAAAACTAGCATCTAAAAACAAACAAACAAGCAAACAACCCAAACTGACCCAAAACCACTCCCCCTCAATGCACACAATTTTCAGCACATCTTAATCTAATTAAAACTGAAATGAACACTCTTCCCTGTGATCGGGGGCAAAACCTAAAACACATAACATTCTGCTTAAGCAAGGTCTCCAGCTTGATCTAACCACTCTAAGTGACCGGTTGTCTCAAGTGCTCAGGTCTTCTGAAAGCCATCAGGTAAGTCATCTCCATGCAGAAGAACCTAAACAGACAGACCTTCTGACCATGTACCCCAATGGCAGAAATGCTCTGTGACATCTCACTCACTGCATTACCAAACTGAATCCAGAGGTGGAATGCGAGAAGGTTGATCATGATAATCTTTCCTTTGCCTCCCCTACGCACAGATGTACTGCATGACAGCAAAACAACCACAGCACATGAGTGTTCTCCAGAGAGCACTGCTGGAGCTCTCCAAAACACAAATGAAGCTTCACAGTCATAAAAAACTCCGGAAAAAGTTTGTGATGCTCTCTCATTCAGAAACTTTCACAGGATTAAATTTTATAAAGGTTTGACTAGATTTTTAAAAGGATCCTTCCTAAAACACTATATTTTGGTCTCCTCCACCCACTCACCCTCCTTTGAGGGAGAACTGAAACTCCTGAAAATTTATCTTTTTTTTTTTTTTTTACACTATCTATTTATGTTCCAATATATTCGTCTCCACCCCAACAAGGAAGGGAAGGAAGAGGTCAAGGCTATAATATATTTGCAAGCTGTTTTTTAATCTCTGAACTGTCAGCACTTAAGTTGCATATATAACTTCACAGAAACAAAAATGTGTTCAGTGAAATCTATCACTAGGAGCAAAAACATTTTAATTCCAACCCAACTATTTACTTTGCACAAGGGAGCGACAAGATGCCAAATGCTGACAACTTCCAAAACATGTACCATCCTATTATCCTTCCTATCAGCAGAATTCATAGTGATGATAATTTTGATGTTGAAATGCAAGTTTTATATATGGTGCTGCCAAGCTGGCTGATTTAGTAAATTATCCAATTCATTTCTATGCATTGTAAGTAACAGAAGATAGGATAGGCCACATTTGGCTCTGTAAAGGACAATGGGACTTCAACTGAAACACCATAACATTATTCACCAAGGGAAAGTCATGCTTGACCAACTTTGATGAGGGCATAACCAGGTGGACAGATGATGGCAGAACGGTGGATGTGGTCTATCTTGACTTCAGTGAGGCATCTGACACAGTCTCCCACAGCATCCTCACAGCCAAACTGAGGCAGTGTGGTCTAGATGATCAGCTAGTGAGGTGGATCATGAAATGGCTGCGGAACAGAAGCCAGAGAGTGGGACAGAGTCTAGTTGGAGGCCTGTGTCTAGTGGAGGGCCCCAGGGGTTGGTGCTGGGACCAGTCCTATTCAATCTATTCATTGATGAGGGATTAGGGTGCACTATCAGCAAGTTTGCTGATGACACAAAGCTGGGTGGTGTCGCCGACGCCCCTGCAGACTGTGCTGCCATTCAGAGAGACCTGGACAGGCTGGAGAGCTGGGCTGAGAAAAATCTAATGAACTCTAACAAGGGTAAGTGTAGAGTCTTGCATCTGGACAAGAACAACCCCAGGTACCAGGATAGGTTGGGGACTGACCTGCTGGAAACTAGTTTAGGACAAAGGGAGCTGGGGGTCCTGGTGGACAGCAGGATGACCATGAGCCAGCAGTGTGCTCTTATGGCCAAGAGGGCCAACAGCATCCTGGGGTGGATCAGAAGTGGGGTGGTCAGCAGATCAAGAGAGGTTCTCCTCCCCCTCTACTCTGCATTGGTGAGACCACACCTGGAGTATTGTGTCCAGTTCTGGGCCACTCAGTTCAAGAGGGATGTGGAGCTGCTGGAGGGAGTCCAGCGTAGGGCAACGATGGTGATGAAGGAAGTGGAGCACCTCCCTTATGTGGAGATGCTGAGGGAACTGGGTGTCTTTAGTTTGGAGAAGAGGAGACTGAGGGGTGACCTCATTAATGTCTATAAATATGTGAAGGGTGGGTGTCAGGTGGATGGAGCCAGGGCAGTGGGTGTAAGCTGCAACATAGGAGGTTCTACACAAATATCAGAAGGAACTTCTTCACGGTGAGGGTGACAGAGCACTGGAACAGGCTGCCCAGGGGAGTTGTGGAGTCTCCTTCACTGGAGAGGTTTAAGACCCACCTGGATGTGTTCCTGTGTGACTTGGTCTGGGTGATCCTGCTGTGATGGGGGGGATTGGTCTAGATGATCTTTTAAGGTCCCTTCCAATGCCTAATGATTCTAAGATTCAATTAATGCTTTTACCAAAAATAGTAAAATACAACAGGAGCAATCATCTTTAATTGCTCTTATATGTAATTTGTATTCTGGATATGTATACACCTAAAATGGAATGATACATGCTTGAAAAACACCTTCCCTAAAATCTTCAGCAAAATGAAACAGGAATAGAACACGTAAGGTCATACACTGGCCACGCGTGGAGATGGCATTCTAAGAAAGGTTGCTGCAAAACCAGGAACAGGTCAGAACTATTTTTACCAGGAGCAGTTTCAATTAAGCCTGATTGCCAGCTGATGAAGCTCAGAGCACTGTGCAGGACACAGGGGACGCACCTAAGTCCCCAGAGCAAGTTCATTACTCTGCTCTCACAAACCTGCATTGGTGCTGGTAAACACATCTCAGGGGATGAGCTAACAGTTTGCCAAATCCTCCCCAGGGCCTGTCCACTGCAGAAACTGGGGAATGGCTGCTCAGTCAGCTGCTGCTGCCCAAATGACTGAGTTTGTGCTGTGCTGGAAAACGCTACTGCCATTGTCATACAAGGCTGGAGTACTAAGCAGGGAACCCTTGCTGCCACCACCACCAGGAGCACCTCCCCAAGAGCTTGGGGAATCAGCTGCTCAGTGACAGAGGAAAAAAGCAACCGTGGTCATCAAGAACTGCTTTTGGCTTCAAACCACTTTTGCCATCAAACCTAGATAATGAAAGAAGGCTCATGAACAGCCATACACCAGAGGAACATCTGCAAAGTTTTAATGGGAAGTAAGATAAAAAAGAGAATTGTTCCTCAATGCAGGAAAGTGAAATGCTTCTCCCAGTTGTCCCAGTTTGTCTTGCTCACAGTCCCACTGGTAAATGTGAGGTTTTGCAGTGGCCTCCTGCTGCTTTCAGAAGCAAAGTAAGCCAGTGACCTGTAATTAAGGGAAAGGAATTATGTAGTTTACCTCATCCAATTTGCATTTTGCATACTAACTTCTGGTTTCAAAGCTGTTTAGACACACTTTCTCTTGCTGATCCACTGAACTATTTGTCATTACAACTGTTAATACGATGTCAGAACTCATTAAGTAAGTTTAAAGACATTTTGGTTGCTTTAACTATTGTCATCTCACTACAAAAAGTGCACAGTTGTCTTGAGGCCTTGAGTAAGCAAAGTTGCTGCAAGCAAACATTTACCCAACTTAGCATTTCAACAAAAAGCACTCCTGCAACTCCTTGTCCTCTGCTCTGAGAGAGAATTAAATCTTCCTATAATCACTATTAATACCTCCCCCCCCCC
>VXBP01003566.1:291611-409709 GCA_013400115.1 Rhinopomastus cyanomelas | reverse complement strand
CCCCCATCCCCTCAAATTTCATTACTCCCAGGGCAGATCTCACCACCGTCTCCACAAGCTGGCTTCAGTGTGGTTCATACCCCAGCAGTGACATGAACAGAGCAAAGTCCTGTGTGGAAGCCTTACTGTGTAACCAAGATCACAGCTCCTTAACACG
The DNA here is from genome assembly GCA_013400115.1 of Rhinopomastus cyanomelas. Taxonomy (NCBI): domain Eukaryota; kingdom Metazoa; phylum Chordata; class Aves; order Bucerotiformes; family Rhinopomastidae; genus Rhinopomastus; species Rhinopomastus cyanomelas. The sequence goes on along the minus strand of VXBP01003566.1, from coordinate 409,552 downwards.
GCAGAGATTTTGTCCCTGAAGCTGCCTTAAATTCATTGTAAAAATTATGCAAAGCACATTGTTAGACCAATGAATGCAGAATGCCCTTCCACCACTCACAGAGGCTCCACAGATTTCTGCATTGGAAATAACCAATGGAACCTCTCCTAAGAAGCACTGGAGAAAAGGTGCTCAAATTGCTAAGATAGCTCAGAGGGAAGCAAGCTGGCACCTTCTAATGCTCAAACACACTGCCAGAAACTTGTCAAGGAAACTAAACTGATGTATTTAAAAAGAAAACAGCACTTTGTTTGAACTGGACTTAAAGAGCTTAAGATTTCAGCTCAAAAAAAGGCAATGAGTTAGCAGCTGTCACTGAGGTCTTGTCTTACTTCATCATGAAGCAGAATCTGAGGACTTCACATAGTTTCAAAATCCTTTATCTCTGGAAAATAAACTCAATCTATTGGAACCTCATTATTAGAGCAAACATAAATAACTTTCTTGTTAAAATTAACTTTTTTGCTTCTTAAGTGATTAACTTTTTTATTCCAAGTCCAGGCTGAAAGCCTTGGTCATACCAGGTCAATTTGAAACAGCCCAATCTACATAACTTATTCATTTTAAAGGGAGAATTTATACGGCCTCTGAAAAAATGTATGGGGTTTTGTTGGACTTTTTCTGGTAGAAGCTGTGAACATGAAGGTGCTTATTTCCAAGACTTTTTACACTAATGCAAAAAGACATTCTGAATCCACATGTGGCATTAAGTTTTCACCACAAAGGACTCCACGCACAGAAATAAAATTCTCATGTTCCTTCAGCAAAGTTTGCTTGTGGAAAACATGGAAATGATCTGAGAGCACCACGTCAGGCGTCAGCATAGGAGGTTGAAATTCCTGCCTTCTCAATTCTATACTTGGTTTACTGTTGGGGGGGGGGGGGAAAGGGGAAAGAAATCAAAAAGCACACCAACAAAGTAAGTTTTAAAGTTTTCTATGCAAGCTGCAAGAAGAACAACCACGTTCACCCACCTCTCATTAGGAGAAAACTCTGAGAGCAAAGTAAATACAATTCATGAAGTGAAGTCAGACTTTCTTCACAATCTGTTTTCAAAACCTCATAGCCCTAACCACGTATGATCACAATGATAGCCTCAGCACAGCGGCTCGGGACTACGCTTACACTACTTGGAAATAGTTGCAACAGCTAGCTTCTCCATGACTAACTATAATCCTCACAGAGCATCAGAGCAGCTCGTAACTCTTCTATAACGGAAGTCTGCTGAGAGGTAAAAACGTGACAGCAGCAGTTTTAGAGAGAGATGTGGCCGCAGGACCGCAACCATGAAAAAAGCACATCCAGGAAATCTGTTCTTGCAAAGCACAGGACTCCTTATCGAGTCACCTTTGGCTTTATCTACACAACTCTAAAACAAATAAGAAGATTCCTGGTGAATAAAGGCATTATTTAGTGTACCCTAAATGACAGTCTTACTCTTGAGCATTACTGAATTTCTTATTTAAAGCAAAAGCACACAAAACACTTTTATGATGTATACTAGGTATACTACCAAAAAAAGATGCTATCAAGTACAAGACTTGCCCAGCATGCCATAGATAGCTTTTTGCTGCTAACAGAATGAGGGGTTATGGGCTGAAGCTAAAAAATGGAAGACTGAGGCTGGACAGAAGGAAAAAGCTCTTGAATCTGAGGGTGGGGGATCCCTGGAACAGGCTGCCTAGAGAGGTGGTGGAGGCCCCATCCCTGGAGCCATTCAAAGTCAGGCTGGCTGGGGCTCTGGGTAATGTTCTGGTTAGAGATGTTCCTGCTTGTTGTAGAGGGGCTGAACTAGATGGCCTTTGGAGGTCACTTCCAACGTAGTCCATTCTATGATTCTATGTACCCTTGACAAAACCAGACTGTACAAGCTTGGAAAACCAGGGAATGCTGCAGGCTCTGACACTGCTACATGCTTCCCAGCTCAACACATTTTCTGACTCTGTTCTAGTGTCATGCTGAGGTCTAAAAAAATTCCACCCAGCTTCGAGAGAAACGTAAAACCACAATACCACTCTTAGTGACAGAAGATAACTTTAATTACATAGCTATGACCAACTCCCATACTTTATAAAAGATCCAAGATATTTGAATGATGATCTCCTCTCCTTGAGAGAGCACGGTGCTGCTGGAGAGCTCATCAGAAGTGACATTTTAAGGTACCAGAAGTACCCACTCTGGAAGGGAAAAGGAGCCTGTGAACCAACCAAATCAGAAGTGCCCAGGCACGGGACTCCTTAAGCTAGAACTAATGCAAATTTGTCTCAGTCTGTGAAAAAAAAGCACACTGAAATATAGGGATGTTTTATGTATTAATTCCTTAGCTTATGGGTTAATTATTAAATACTTAAACTTTTTTAAAGCCAAACGTGCAAATTTTCTCCAGCCAGCCATCAGCAGTTTTATCTGTCCCTCGACACACTTCCTCCATTGCTGAGGATCTCCAGCTCCATCCTCCTTCTCTCCTGTAACCACAGCTGATGATCCAAATCACATATTCCAGCCTGCAGCTATAATGAAGCCTGGCTGATTTCTTGTTTCCTCAACATGTTGCCCCAAGACTCATCATCCCCCCACTCTGTCACAGAAATAGCACATTTCTGAAGAGAACCCAGCCACTTGTTCTTATAAAGAGATTGTCGTGCCAGTACAAAAGGTGTTGTTTCTAACCGAGTTACTCAAGCATCCTGCAATAAAGCCATTCAGAAATTCATCGTTACTTGTCCAAATAGATTAGTCATGTTAGTGCTGATGTGATGGCATTATGTAAAAGGCTGTTTCTCTCTGATCTGCTTCATTAGCTCCAAATCATATTTACAAAATGCAACATGCTACTTCAGCACGTCTGCAGCAATTGGCAGTTAAAACAATTTCTTTTAGCATCACCCACGATATGTGAACACATGGGTGGCCAAAGTATAGCCCACGGGTGCTCACACAACTTAATGCACAAAATGTAGAGCCCATGGAGACAAGGAGCTGTAGTCCTCACTACCATCCTGGGTGCATTGTGTTTGTGCTGAGGGGCAGCCCACAAAGGCAGCAGCAATGTACTGCTCCATTTTCCAGAAACTGGGGGTCATTTCTAGCTGCTGATGAAATCAAGCTGATCTCCAGCAGACAGAATTTAGATATTTATTCAACCTGACAGAATCAAGCTATTTAACAATGGGAGGAGAGGCGGGATGAAATAATGGGACTAGGACGTTATGAAGTGGAGAAGAGGTAGAATAAATACTGACACATCCCATTGTAAGTCTGATGCTGACATTATTGAGTCGGCCTTTGGAAACTAGGACGAGTGATCTGAATCATGACAAAAAGGCTTTCAAATATACACTGTCTGCTCTTTGTTTGGATTTGAAGAAAGCAAGCAGCTTTCCTAAGCTGGTGAGTAGATGCTCAGAGCTCTTCTGTTAAGAACCATTTTCAATTTACCTATTTACTACGGAAAGTTTTCCATAGAAAACAAGCAACAAGTTATCCTCTGGGCACATTTGCTGTGAAAAACAAGGCTTATGGATTTGCTAACTTAACAAGGTACAGTAGGTAGGTCATTTTAAAACTGTTACTGAGGGGAAAAAAGCATTTTTGTTTATAGGTTGATAGTATCTTATCTGTGATCCTAAACTTTGTTCCCACAGAGATCACAATAAGTAAATGGCAAACTGGCTTTGTGGTTATTTCACTACCTGATACTGTGAAGGAGAAGATATGGTCCTGAAACTGGTTACAAGAACACATGGCTGTGAGCCAGACCACACTGACCAGTTTAGTAATGTTCTCTTAGGGGTACCCATTCCCTGAAGAACTAAGCAGGGCTCCAGCCATCATCAGATGTTGCTGGACAGTGATTCAGGACTACAGAGCTGAGTACTATTTTCCATCCTTCCATTATGGCCTAAGATCCCCCACCTGACTCCCATACACAGACCCTGTCACTTCAGTTACTGCAGCCATGTTGCTCTACATGGCAGGAAGAGCAACGAACTCCAAAAAACCCACTCCAAACCCCAAACCAAACAAAGTCCAGAAACACCCCACACTTCTCTATTAATAAAGGGGACAGACATACAGCAGACAGGCATCTTAAAAGGCAATTCTCTGAGCAGCTGGCTATTTCTGGACCACTCCTTTTGATATGTTCTATTCTCACAGCCACAGGAAGATAGTTTCCACATGCCAGAGGACGAAGTCTAGCACCTGGAATACAAATGCCATGCCAGCTCCCATGATGGCAAGGAAAGGAAATAAAGTACTGTTAACACCAGAACTAACCACAGTGCCACAGACCCTTCTTCACCACGGTCTCCCTCTCTTTTCTCTCTACATTTCCCCAGAACTAACATGCACTTGCAGCTACATCGGTGTAAGGCAATCCTTCACACCATGCACAATGGGAGAGGCACATCACGATGAGACAAGTGGTGACAAGTGGCACATGGGCAACAGGCAGAGATAGCCCCAGTTATCAGAACAGCATAAGGATGCAAGCTTACTTGCAGATTCTGCCCTGCAGTGCACTAATGCCTTAATTCAATCTTCAAGCATATAGAAGTGGGTATTAAATTCTTAAAAACAGATGAGAAAGTGAAGTCACCTCCTCCAAGATAAAGTTCTTCTTGAGATTATGATCTTCACCTCCTCTTGCAAAGCACACACAAAGAGACAGAACTACACTGAGCCAAGAAGCTTAGTCAGTTTGTCCACCTTCATTTCTCACCCAGGAACCAGCTACACCACCTTACGTGCACACTTACTGTTCTGCTTGCTCTAGAAATGCCAGCGAAAGCCAGAGACATTAAAACAGAAGAGCTCCCTGCCCAGGTGAAAGATGTCTTTACTTCAGACAACACAGAAGAGTGTGTCTTGTAGTTGTGAGAAACAGAAAGCAAACCTGTCACTTGGAGACAGATAAATCCTTCTTCTCAAGGGCCATGACACTGACAAACTTCTGCAGCTAAAAAACTCAGCTCAGATAACATTTCTTTTCCTGAAGTGAGGCACCTCAGAGTTCGTCATGAAGTGTGCTCACAACACAGCTCCAAAGCAGCTGTGTAGAAAGTAAACCACATTTCCTTAGCAAAAACCAGCCTGCGTGTAATGCTCATGGTTCTGACGGAAAGGGGAGATGGCCCAACCCACTCCCAAGTTTAGGGGTTATATAAGAGCAAAGGCTCTGAGTTTGGAGAATAGTATCTTATTTAAGATGACATAAATAAAGCTGTTCTAGTTCTGACATGAAACTAAACTTACTCCGTAAAGCACAAGGAACCACCTGCAAAATTCAACTGTTCCAAATAAACGTATTTGGTTTCCTGGAGACAACGTTCTCCTATAACATCCATAAGCCATCACTTTGCCCCCCAATCCCTGTACACTCTTGAGCTCAAAAAACAGCAATGAGTCACAGCTGTAGCTTAAAACAAAGCTCCAAAGTGGCAGATAAACTTCACCACCTAAAAAGGGAGAAAAAAATCCACAAAGCTGAAGGCTGCTGCTGTTCAGTATTTTCAGAGCCACCTTAGAAGTGGCATTAGCAAACAGTGCCCACACAAACAGCTGATCCACTTGGCAGCAGAGGAAGCAGAGCTCTCAGCTGAGCAAAACTGACAATATTGCTCCTCAAAAATCCCACTTGAATTAACAACAATTGCAGCCAGAGATGACAAATTCAAATACAAACAATTCCTTACTTCTCACAAAACTGAATGGGAAATGGGCTACTCTGCGGCAAATGCAACTAAAATTGTGTTGGTTTGAGTCACTGCTGTCCATTTACTTTTTCTCTGGAATCCTTCTTCAATAACTTGGGTACTTCACACCAGCTTCAGTGTAATACAAGGCTTGATGTCAAAGAGACTATAGCTCTCTGGGAATGAAAACACATAAAAGCTGTTTTTAAATGACATGGAACCCCGCCTAAGTCCTGTAGCCTGTTGGTTCCTTTTTATAGCCCAAATTCAACAGTGAAACATTATGATCAGAAGACAGTGTGAGCACGTTTAATCTCCACAACTTCTCAGGCTTTATTATTACAGCAACAAAAGGACTACTGCATGCAAGGACATTAGTGGTCACATTCAGGTCACATAAGGGGTACAAGACACCAGGCCCAACCTACTAGTGCAGACAAAACCACTCAACTACGTGTCAGCTAAAATTCACTCATTTGGCTAAAAATAAATAGGGGTTCACAACATGGGAAGCTGAAAAGTCCTTCATTTCCTAACAACAACTAAAACCATCAGTGTATTACCAACATTCTTCTCATACAGAACCCAACAGGTGTCAGAATTCTAACTACCAAGAAAATTATCTCTGTCCCAGCTGAAATCAGGACAGGATTATACCACCACTTCTCCAAATCTACACCTGCAGCACAAACCACAAACTCATCTCCCTTGAACAGAAAGTCACTTTCACGGAGGAGGAATAACAAGAAAAGAGAATCTCTATCTTAGAATTTAGGTTGGAAAAGACCTTTAAGATTGTCAAGTCCAATCACTCTTATGTATAGAGATGCCATGGCCAACCACAAAAAAATCAGCAAGAGTTATTTTTTACTGTATTACCTTCGTTTTAAGAAATAGCAGCAATACGCTCTAATGAGTTATCAGCATAGCAGCCCAAGACATTTTTACAGCACAGGCAACCTAATTCATCTTCCTATATAAGGGAAGAAGTTATTTTAGAACTGACATGCTCTTAACACTTTGAAGACAGCTTCTGAAGCATGCAGCCAAGATTTTAAGTAGTTTCACATTAACACAGTATACTCTTGAAACTCCTAGCAGGGATGTGAATTGGTTTGTTCAACATCAGCTAAAACAAAACCAACAGAAAATATGCTGGTTGCTCACTATTAAATAAATACAACTTATATTCTAGGGAGAAACAGCGCATGTTTCTACTGTTACACGCTCTACAATGCTCTGTCACTGCTATGGGACTGCTTTTTCAACACTGATGAGGCATAATGTTAATCTTTTCATAGTATTTCAACTTTAAGGCATGTGTGCTAGGTCATGGTAGAGCAGCACCACCAGTGCTAACACAAGTTTTGGACATCACTTCAGCCAGGAACTGTTGTTACACGCAGGCAAGTAGAATCTCGTGGGCTCTATCGATGACTTGCGTCTGGCTCTTTCTCTTCCACACCAGCACTTGTTTCGCCACGGGGTTGCTATCTCCTAAACTCGCCTCTGCAACAATCTTCCCTCTCTCCTGTCACAAAGGATTGTTAACTAAGTGGTTGCACCTCTTCACACATGCGATCTCTTGATTAAATGCTCTACAGAAGCATCTTACACACTGTCTCTGCATTCTGACTACAAGAGAGCACCATGTGTCCAAGTTCAGCAGCAGGATCATCTCAAGGTTTTTTTCCCATGTCTTCTGCCCCCCACCTCTGCAGTTCCCTTCCAGAACTGCAGTGAAAGGAACTGGAATGTTCCTTTCCCATACATAAACACCATAAACTCATTTGTGGGAGTACCCAAGCTGGTCAGACCATGAAATTATCCTGCTACGTAACAGTTCTCTCTCAAGTTCTTCTAAGCTACTGTGGCTCCTATTACAACCCAACACCTTGCCCACGTGGCACCTTGTAATTTCCACACCTACTGTTTTTGCAGGTGACTTCCCCCACATGTGAAAATCGGGTAGATAACAAGCCAGGTGTTAAATCTCATGAACCTTTTGATCTAAATCTCCAAACCAACCATAATCAGTATGTGAAGTCTCACTCTGTTCTTGCCATCACACAAAATTACAGCATTATGCTCGCTCTACAGAAGTGACAGCAATGTGTGGTTTTAAGTGGCACCTCTGGGAGAAGGCACAGGAGAAGCTTCCGTTAACCAGACACAAAGCAGGCAAACACTCAGGTGAGACATTCTGGAGCTACATATGACTGATCATTTGTTATTTTGCTTGTCAACACGTAAAACACTGTATTCTAAAGATGAAGTAGTCCTTAAGATCTAGGAACAAACTCAAGAAAGGTGAAGAGTAGTAGCCAGTTGCATGTAACATATCCAGAACACGTAGGCTAAATGTGAATCTTTCCCATGCCAAAAAACTGCTTGGGGCACGCACTAAGCACATACTAATTTGAAACTGCAGCAAAGGAAACTCTCGAGTGCTTTCACAAAAGACATGTGACATTAAAATTACTCACCTACAAAAGATCACGAAACCTACATGAGCTAGAGTTTCAAAAAGGAAGAAATCAGCCACAAGTCTTCATTATATTACAGGCTGTATTTATTCGGGGAAAACGAGTTCAGCAAGTTGTTTGCCTATGAAAAAGGCATCACTAAATGCAACAGCACTAAAACTTGCACATTTCAGACCTCCATTCCAACACAGGTCTCAACTCCTTAGTACCACAAGTCTCCATATTGCTCTTTTCAAATGGACAACCCTCCCAGCTGACACAACACACAAAAGTTTGATGATTGAAGTATGTGTCAAGCCATTCTCTGAGGTAAAAAGACTGGTGAGCTGGGAAAGATTACATGAATAGCTGTGTAGAAAGTTGCACAACACCAATGCGCTAAAAGGAGCTCATGCCCTGCTTTCCGAATGCTCTAGGGGTTCTCAGCACATAGGTTTAGTGTCCTGGCAAAAGCCAGACCAGAAAAGTGTGCTACTGCATTAACAGACTGGGAGAAAACAGTCACCAACAGCTAAAAAGTCACAAAAAAACAAGGTAATGGAAGTCAAGTGGAAAAGCTTAGAGTCTCCATCAGACAGCTCACAGCAGTCTGGCACTCTTTGGCTCTTACAGGCAAGATATTTAAGAATTAGTTTATATTTGATCAATAAGCACACAGACTAACAAGTCAAGTCTGCACAGGAACTGTACAAAGAGGAGAAAGTCACACAGATCCTCCTGCCTGGGTGATGCGTGGACTGGTAGGGTTTATGCTGCTTTAACCACACACATTTCACCCTACTTGTAGGGCCAGCCACCGTACCACCACACTCCTTAGTCCATTTAGAAGATTTCTCTTCTAAATCTGCTCTCAGTTGGCTTTTGTTTTAAACACCCTGCACCGAGAGTTTACAGCTTATTGGTCTCAGCATAGAAACTAATGTGAGGGAAAACACAGCAGTCAGATGTGACTGTTGAGCAGCCCCCAAAAGTGACAGATATCTCACACTGTGGGTTTAGCCTTGGGTTTGGTTGCTTGGTTTTGTTATCTGACTTCTAGAATTAATTTAAGTCATCTGGAGGCAAACTATACAGTCTGCAATTCTGATTAGCAAACCAATGTCAGTTTTAGCTCCAGGCTCAAGAAAAGGAACAGCAGCAAGTTCCTACAAGTGTTTGGTGTCCAGTTTTCACAGTCTGAAGTTACATATGCCAGGAGTTAACCTCTCACAAGGGAAGAAAAAAGGCTAACAAAGATATGAAAAAGAATAGCAAAAACACTCCATTACTTATTTTTCCTGTATCTCCAAAATGGTCTCCTTATTCTCATCTGAGTGGCTAGGTGTGTTACCATGAAACACAGGTACAGATGAAGTCTTGAGGACTTCATTTATCACTACATTCACTTCACTTTCTGTTCCCTGTTCTGTGTCAGTTTACAGAATCTTTTAAAGGAAGATACAAATAAGTTTTTGGAGTTTTGAATGTCACAGAAATAAATGAATGCAAATATTATTCTAATTGATGTCCACTTCCCCCCCCCCCCTTTCCTTTTCAACCTTATAACATCAGAAACAACTGAGCTCTTTCTCTTCCATACAAGCTGCAAACCCATGACAAGGTATTCCTAAAAATCCCAAACAAACTTTCATTTATGTAACCCCTTTGTTAAATATCTGGGATTCACGTAAATTGCTGGGATCACAGGAAAACTTCACTGCATCTAGACACAATTTTAAAGCTGTCAAGGTGTCAAAAATTTTAAATTATTAAAATAAGGAAGGAACCTTAAAAACAATTATCCACAGAAAAGCCGGGCTTTCACCTATACAAGCATGCCCTCAGCACGTTATTCTTATCCAACAAAACTCTTAAAATAATATTTCTCAATTTGCAATTTATTGTTTGAGACCCCAGGCTGCTCACCCTCAAACTTCTTCTCCAGTTCTAGAATTAATTCAATAAGTAAGACGGAGCAGCTGCAGCTCCGCAGTGGTATATCCCATTCCTGGTTAAGCTCACCTTTTAATATTTAGCCTAGTGCCAACAGCACAACATACCAGAGACTGCTTTACAGCCGTAGTTAGTCTTAGGCCAATTACACTCCTGCAGCCTCTGTGGGGCACAGAACTTATCTGCAGAAATCGGAGTACAGAATCACTTCAGTTAGAAATGACCTTCAAGCTCATCAAGTCATTTCATCAGCTGAAAAAATAATTTAAAAATCATTCCATCAGCCAGGAAGATAATTCTTCTTTAGAGGAGAATTCATTGCCTTTGCCCTTCAGCAACAGTGCAATCTGTCCTGGAACCTCACTCATCCCCACTAGTTTTGAATGAGACTAAGTCACACAGAGAAAATACATCAAGCCAAGAGGGGAGGCTGACGACAAATCAAAAAAGCTCTGCAAGTATTCTTTCTTTGCTTCATTTCTCAAACATCAAATCCAAACAAGGAATGGCAGCCTTACTCAAGGTAGTCTGCAAAAACCAATTTCAAACACTGCTTTAAATGCAACCAGTAGCAGAACATCCATATCCCCCATTTTGAAGGAAAAAGAAGGGTCATAAGGACACATGTGAGAAGTCTGTCATCTTCAAGGCACTGACAGATCCAGACCTACATAGACAGACTGGAGGCAGACTTTGGATTGCTTTGTTTGAGATATTCTCAACTTACAATCACCATCCAGCCCCTGAGAATTACAAAGCCTCCAGCTTCACCTCCTAGTGCGTGCATACTATGGTTGCGTAAAGAGAGCGCGCATCATGCTTGACCTGCAAACCTACAGAGAAGCAATTGACACTTGAATTATTCTGGCTACTCTGAACCTTTTTAGTTTAAAGAAAATAGACTTTGGCTATCAGAGGCAGCAGCTTTACTCCCTCAAAGTTCACAGTGCCTGCTCCTACAGCACTGGATATATTGTTCATTTACAGATGACAAATATTAGTATCGCTTTTAGACTAAATAACAAGGAAAATTACCCTAAGACATTTCAACAGTGATTAGAGAACATTTCAGTGACTCATTAGAGTAAACCACAGGAGACCAGTGTTCCATCATTAGGAAAACAGTTAACGACTCACAGCCACCACAAGAGAGACAACTATGAGTCAGATGCAGGCCCCTTAAAAGAGGCAATTCCCCCAATGTCCTACACAGAGCACTGGTGCCTCCAAGGTTCACTGCTGGTACTATGGGAGCTACAAGGAGAGCCAGGAGGGAGGGAAAACTCAATTTCTTATTCTTTCACACATCACATTGATCGAGCATTTCTCTCACTTCAAGCAGGTTCTTCAGAAGCATCCTTGCCACTAAGCAGCCATTTGAAAAACAGGCAGGGGAGACAGTACTTATTTTTCAAATATCAAAAGGACAAGGAAATGGAGAAAGGATTGGGGGAGAACCACATGAATACACAATTGCTTCTCATCACACCAGGAAGTACATAAAGACAGCGTTTAAGTGTTATAATCACTGTCTCTGCTTCTCATAAAGGATTAGTTTTTCTAATTACTGTAAATATGTTTATTGCCACAGCTCACACTGAAGAGTAAACAAAGCTGGAGAAACAGCTCTTGCAGTCCAAAGGACAGAAGTGTGTTTTGTGCAGTCATTCCAGCCTGCAAAGTCGTCACTGGCCTCATGAGCTAGCCTGACCACGCTCCCCTTCTTCCTCATGCTTCCCATCCAAAGACTGAGGGGCTATGGTTTGGTCCTTAATGCCAGATGCCATCTCTCCCTCTAAATCAAGTTCCTCTATAACCAACCACAATACTGCTCTCACTCTTCCCTCCCGCTCCCCTGCAAGTTGTCTTCCCCTCTTCCCATTAATTTAATCCACCCTTAATCAAGGGCAGAAAGCAAAGCAGCTGCCTAACAAACATGCCCGATCTGCTACAGCTACCCCTCTGCTTGTTTATTCTTGCTTCAAGTCCCTTGGTTTTCTCTTGCCTACACACACACATCTCAGGGGCAGGAATTCCTATTTTGTAGAATGTCTGGAATTGCTGGAACCCAACCCAAATTGCACACAAGCACTCCTGCAGCACACGTTATTAAATGTCAGCTTGCTTATGCATCCATTTTCTTGCTATTAAACAGTTAAGAAGAAGCAACCTTCCTGACTCCAGTCATTGACAAAGCCAGCTTACATTTGGAAGCCTAAAACCAAGCAAAAACCCTACCAAACAAAACCAAAAAAAGGTAGAAGGATAAAAAGGGGAAAAACCCCAAATACAACCTCCACAAAAAAAATTCCAAACCACAACACCAAGGATAAAAACCCCAACAACACCACACACAAAAAAAAAAAATCAGAAGCTTTGCTCTGAAGACGATTCCACCTTGCTCACATCCTACAGCTTGTCATTATTTCAGTGCTACTGAATTAGAAGACATAAAAGAGAAAGAAGAAAAATCACAGGAGATCTGTGGTCCTGGAGGAAAGCCACACTTTTACTCAAGGGAATCAGCTACTTCAGATATTCTAGGCTGAAACAGTCTCCAAACTGGTTCAGATGATGTTAAACCCATTTATACCATATCAACATTTTTAACCAAAACAGATGTAAACTCATGCCTGCAGAAAACACAGCTCTTCGGCAAGTTGAGAAGGGTACTTCTGCCAAAGTACCATTTCCAGCACATCCTGACAGATTCTTCATAACTGTACAGCAAGACAGGATCGAATCAACTGGTCAGCAAGCCATACAAGATGTAGCAAACTCAACATGAGCAAGTCTAGCAAGGGCCAGGAGGGATGGTTTCAGTGCCTAGAATAAGAGAAGCTGGAAGGACTAGCAGATAACCAAAAGTGCTTCACAGAATCACAGAATTAGGGATTGGAAGTGACCTTGAAAGATCATCCAGTCCACTTGTCATCAGTACAGTCAACTGGATTAGCTACAGAGAAGAAAACCATTGGGCTGTCAATGTTTAAAACATGAAGCCATAAGTGATCATGCCGGTTCGAGAGACAAACCACCTGGCTCATCTGATAGGCATCAGAGCCCAGCAAACTACAGACAGCAGCAGTGCATCTGGAGGTGATTATCCTCTCAGCAACTATCATTGCCTTGTCTGGTGACTACCAGTCTTGTGGGTGGTGATCCTAATGGAGCATCACTATAAATCCACAAAGTAAGGAAAATGAGCCTATAAAGACCTGCAGATCTAATCAGGTAGAGACTATGAACAGAGAGGAGGGTGGGAAAATGAAATTGTTTCTAGATGAGTAAGTTTGCAAATTAAAAAGAGGACTTTTGTAAAAATAACAGACCATGGCTTCCAGATGGCTATTAACAGGCCGAGATGAGATTTAGAACTTTCTGGCTAAGGATGGATGGCCAGCCAACTACTTTGAAGCAGTAATTCAGGAAGGCCTCAGTTTACTGTGGAACAATTTCAGTCATGTGAGTCAGGTTTGCTTTTCCCACCTGAATCAGTAAAGCTCCATACTGCTAGGTCAAAGGGGCTGACTTCACCCTTGAGAACATAAGTAGACAACAGCAAATAGGATTAGAAGTGTTATTACTAATTTGTCCGAGATGTCATCGAGACCTTACTTGCTAAAATTAGTGGAGAATCCCCAACCCGCTACACTAATGTAAGTTGTGTGGCCAGGTCTGAAACCTGCAGCTCACATACTGAAGTAAGATCTGACCAACAAAAAATATAGAAAAAAAAATATTGATCATCCATGTTTAAGCGAAAATCATTAACAGTTTGACCTATTTAGCCAGATCCCAATGGCAAAGGGGGTAAACTCAGTCTTCAGTGTTCCTCAATGCTAAATGAAAAGTTCAAAAACTAGCTTCCATTCTGGGAAATATGGAACAATAGGCAGTGATAGAAGGTGAAATTCCACACATTTAGTCTAAATCCAAAACAAAGCAAAATATAGACTCATAGAATCATTCAGATTGGAAAAGACCCCTGGGATCATCGAGTCCAACCATCAACGGTACGCTACAAGTTCACTCCTAAACCATATCCCTCAATACTACATCTAAGTGTCTTCAAACTCACCCAGGGTTGATGACTCAATCACCACCCTGGGCAGCCCATTCCAGTGCCTGACCACTCTCTCTGAGAAGAATTTCTTCCTGATATCCAATCTAAACCTACCCTGTTGGAGCTTGAAGCCATTCCCTCTGGTTCTGTCACTAATTACCTGTGAGAAGAGACCAACACCAACATCTCTATAATGTCTTTGCAGATTTGTGCTTTCTTAATGGTCTTGATAGTAAAATTACTTGCAATCCCCATAGGAATCTTAGTGAAGACAGAAGTACATTTTACACACACACCCCCCTCACACCCACTGTAATTTTGTACTAGGAACTTTTAGAAAAGAAAAAGTCTTTCCAAACAAAACTTGATGTAAAGGACTAGCTCATAGTAAACTTCTGTTCCCATGCAGTTGATCATTGTTGCTGCAGTTTCAGGACAAAGGACACTGCTTATCAGCAGGGAGCTGAAAACACATGAAGTCTTGAACAAATATGGTGTTCCAGGCAAGATGCAGATCTTCAAAGGGTGGGGTCACAAAACAACCCAAATGTCTCACCCTAAAAGTCACTATGAAGCAAAGCAACCATGACTTCTACAACAGATGCTAAAAAGACTCACGGTTCAGAAGGGTACCCTCACAGATGTACAACACCTTAACAACAACGCATCTGGTTGTTCCAACAACTTCAGGAGCAGAAAAATCCAGATGTGCTTTGCTAATGAACATATCCTTTCAGGAATCTACGCCATTAGAAAACGTAATGACAGCAGCAGCAGCAGTCACTTGAAGCAGCTGAATCAATCATTCTGAAATTTGGAAATAGTTTATAGAAAGGTTTTATCTTAGCGGTCCCATCTGTATGGCTGCTTCTGATTTTGCTCGTCAAATTCCTCCACACACACACTCAAATCTGAACTTCGTGCTCTGCCTAAATGAAAACTTGATAGCAATTTTTAGTGTTTTGCCATTTCATTTTTTTTTTAAATACACAGGTGAAAATCTTTATGGACACAATAAAACACAGAGATATGTTGCTAGAATTTAAAAGACATAATCTCCTTATCAACCTTCTTATCTAAGCAGCAGAAGGTGCCCTTTCTGTTTCTTGCTCCAGCAAGTTAGAGATAGAACTATCTCCTCTACTTTCATGCCAGACTGCTGCAAGAACAAATCCAGTCCCTTCCACATAGCAGAAAAATCAGTGTTTTTTGTGTTACTGAAGTGAAGGACATTGCAGAGGAGCAGGGCCCCACGCACTCCTTTTTATTTATGAGAATTCGAATTAGAAAAGGAAAAATAGCCACAGCAAGCAGAGAAAAACAGAGCAGCCTAGCCAGGTAATCCAGACAGTGAGTTTGTTAGTGCTGAGCTGCCATCAGCCATCACAAAACATTTCCAACAAGAACTAATTCAAAACTGTTGTATTGCCTTCCCTTATCATCACAAATCTTATGTTCAGTCTCCCCTCCTTATACCAAGTATGCTGTAAGCTATGGACATGCAAGAACCTAAAAGAAATTCAAAAGAGCAACAGCCTTGGAACAGGCTGCCCAGGGAAGTGGCTGAGTCACCATCCTGGAGGTGTTTAAAGATCACTTAAATGTGGTGCTTAGCGATCTGGACTAGTGGTGACCTTGGTAGAGATGAGTTATTGGTTGGCCTTGACGATCTCAAGGGTCTTTTCCAACTTGAATGGTTCTATGAAAAGGCAAATCTCACACCTTCTCATTAGGCTTTGTGAAACTAAAAAATAACACACTGCCACAGAGACTAAACTCCATTGGTTTTTCTTTACGTTAACAGGCCATTCTTGAAAACTGTAGTGATTGTGAAAGAAAGGTCAACAGGGTTTAAATGGATGTACTTTCTAGACTTAGAATCCCAGAAAATGAAGTGACTTCAAATGAGTCATTGCAGACCAGCTCAGAACCCTTCTGATGTCTTTGCAGAAGCAGAAAAAGGAAAAAGCCAAACACTAGCAAGATACAATTAAAGATATTTCACTACTCCTATCCCCCATGCTCTCACCACATCACTGATGCCTTCTCTGTTCTCAACAGTTCTCATCGAAGCCATCTGTGTCAACTGTTTCTACGTACTTATTTCGCTTTGTAACACCTAGGAATCCTTGTCATAGCACAGGAACCCCATATGCTGGGTGACAGCTAAATACAGGCAGCAAACTTACACCCACAAAAACAAGAAACCCAAGGCACATGTGCCCACTCCTAAAACACAAGCATGTCCCAAGCAGCATATGTCTGCTGAGGCTACCTCTTCCCTGAGTGCCTCCATGTGTCTGTGAAGAGCATGACAAACTTGGATCTGCTTGTGTAACAGACAACAAATTAATTGTCCAAGTAAGTTTAGTTTGTAATTACTGGTTTTATACCCTCCTACCTCTGCCACACTGCAAATGCACTGAGAAATCCAGAGTGGAAGGGAAGTCTAAATCTTGTTTCAGACTGTCTACCACTTGACATACAAGTGCTGTCCACCTTTTCACATATTCTCCCCAACAACCACAACTTTCTAAATTTGCTAAGAAAGATCTTGGCACAAGTAAATTGCCTTTTATATGAACACAACCTCCAGATTATATTAGCAATATATTAGGATGTACTGCTGTCTATCATCAGTTACTTCCCTGAAAATAGTTTTGAAATCATAGAATGCTTTGGGTTGTGAGGGACCTTCAAAAGTCATCTAGTCCAACCCCCCTACAGTGAGCCAGAATCATCAACTAGATCACACTGCCCAGAGTCCCATCCAACCTGACCTTGAATGTTCCCAGAGATGAGGCATCTACCACCACTCTGAGCAACTTGTTCAGTGTTTCAACACCCTCGCCATAAAAACAAATATTATAAGTCCAAATCTATCCTACTTTAGTTTAAATCCATTGCTTCTTGTCCTATTGCAACAAGCCCTATTCAAAGGGCTGTCCTCAGTCCTCACCTTTCTTATAGGTTCCCTTTTATGACTGAAAGGCAACAATATGATCTTTCCAGAGGCCCCTCTAGGCTGAACCACCCCAACTCTCTCACAGCCTGTCCTCACAGCAGAGGTGGTCCATCCCTCTAATCATTTTTGTGATCTCCTGCAGACCTGATCCAACAAGCCAATGGCTTTCCTATGCTGAGGACTCTAGAGCTGGACAGTGCAGTAGAGGGCAAAACATTAATTTCCAGTTAAGACACTGTAATGAGAATTGCCAAAGCAGCAGCTACACAAAGTAAGTTCTAGATCAACTCCATCAAATAGTAAGAACTGCTAAGGAAAAAGTTTTCTGATATCCAGATGTCAGATGGACTTGAGAGATGAGAAAAACCAGTAAGACTCCCCATGCCTCACATATGTGGCATACGGTTCCTTCCTTTCACAAGCATTATAGCTGTCATCTCCTGCTATTTAACCCTCTTACTGTGTTATGCAGAGCTCACAGGCTTTGCTAAGAATCAGTCTTGCAAACATTACCATGAACTCTCAAATTCAAAACACCATGTGCTAGGTTGACTAGTAGTAAACACAAGAGGCTGCACCAACCGGTCCCTCCAAGTTCTCACAATTGCCAGCTAAAACTTAGCTCATGTACAAATGAGACATTACAAAAGGGCTGCACTACAAGAGTCTTCCACTCTGCAAAGGACCATCCACACCTCTGAACAAGGGCACTCACTCAAGTAAAGGACCAACCTCAGGAAGGGAGATCTTACTCTCGAAATGGGACTAAATTATTTTCTCTTGTATTTAGCAGCCCCTGCCTTACTCATACTTCTCCAACATCGTATTAACTGTCTCACATGCTACCAATTACCACCACGAGACAAGTATCATCTTCATCATTCTGCAGATGGTTAAGATGAGAGACAGCCCTGCCTCAGGCTGCACTGAGTCAGTGGTATGAGCAGGATCTCATATTCCTCAGCTCCTTCCTTCAGACAGGGAAGCTCTACTACTCCCACTGTCTTAAGAATTGCTACCTTGAAGAGCAAAAGTGTATCTAATTAAAATGAAATATCTAGAAAGCAAAAACACAAGCAAGTGCAAGAAAACTGTGGTTTAAATAACTCAGTAAGTGCCTTGGTAGAAGACAATGCAATGAAGCTAACTGCAAAGCTGTTCTTGTGCCTGCAGTCTCAGCTTTAGCTGCCATTGCATCTCTAACCTCTGTTACATCAACCATCAACTCAACAAAAAATTGTCCTTTCAATAATTTGTGCCCAATCGGACAATCACAATGCAGACACCCTTCACAAGAAAACTAGTATTAGTTCTCCTTTGTTTTCCAGGTGCTGACTACAACAGGGTTATTTTAGCAGAATTACATAATTACATGAAACTTGGACATTTCAGGACTCGCCACAACAGTGTTTTTTTCTATCTGGTGACAATGAAGACCTGAGTCTGTTTTCGCAGTTCCTGCACCTCTATAACTCATCTGCTGTGGAGAAACAGGAGACTACAAAACCAAACACCAAAGCCTACCTCTGCAAGATGGGCAGCACCTTCCATTTGCCTAAAAGCCAAGCCAGCCAAGTGAGAAAGCCAGAGGGGAAATCACAGAATGTTAGAGATTGGAAGGAACCTCGAAAAGTCGTCTAGTCCAATCCCCTTGCCAGAGCAGGATCACTTTGATTCAGGTGAGTTTTTAATGTCTCCAGAGAAGGAGACTCCACAAATGCCCTGGGCAGTCCTTTCCAGGGCTCTGTCACCCTCACTGTGAAGAAGTTTCCTCTCAAATGATGATCTCACACTCCTCACTGCAAGAAATTTCTACAGAAGCAGGTGAAGCTGTGCTACTACAGGACCCCTAATGAAAACTGCTCCAAGAGGGGCATGGGCTGATGAAAAGGAGACTGCAGATCAGTAAATACCACTAGTAGTTACTTGCTACTATACCCTGAAAGGGCCGGTGACCAGTCCAAGTGTGGCTGGCACACACCGATGGCCAGTTTTTATAAGTAGCAATCTACACAGTCCATCACTTTAACAGCAAGCAGATGACATTCAAACTGAAGCTTTTGTGGAAGGCTGCAGAAGGTTCCCTACTAAATGATTTCATGACTTACATGGAAAGAAAAATAAAAACCTGCCACCCAATCAGGCAATACAGACGGGTCACCAGAGGATAGCAGCTTCTATTAAAAGTTAATATTAGAAATGTCAACTAGAGACCTACTGTGGAATAATTCAAAACAAGAAAAGGTCTGTCTGACCTCTTGTCACCTGTTTTGAGCAATTATTCAGCAAGATGTAGCTACCAGTTCCAGCAAACGATGGTTGGGCTGAAAAAGGAATCAAGAGGGATATAGAACTGTATTTTAAAAATGGAAATAAAGGAGAGAGCAGCTTAGCTGCATAAGGGAGAGGAAGCTGTCTTTAGTCATGATGTCTGAAAACCTCTGTGTACAACTGGATGAGGACTACAAACACCTCCTATCCTCAAAATGTTCCTGTGCCTTACTAAAGAAATTCAGAGTTTTAGAAATGGGAACTTGAATGGTTTATGTGGACAAAATCAGAGTTTGCTTAGAACAAGAAAGAGAGCTCTAGCATATTTCACCATTCCTTCTGTCCAAGAGGGGAACACACTTGATATATTCCTCTTTCACTTTACAGTCATAAACATCTATTTAACTCCCAAAATTTCAGGCCTGTTCTTTCAACTTTTCAACCCTGGTCTGCTCACTGTATTTTTCTTCCTTGTCTGTATCAGCAGTCTTCCCAGTAAGTAACAAAAAAGCAACCAAGAAGCAGCTTAAGAATTTGCCCAATATTTGCTCAGTTGTGCTGACAAGTTCAATAAAATCTGATCTTCATGCTATGTCATAAAAGCAAAAACAGCTATTCAATATGGAATGCAAACTGATCTTGAATCTCACAACAGGGAAGAAATTAGGAGTTCTCTCAGATTTTCTGCACTCCTTGTTAAAGATTTTACTGAGACCATTCCAAATTTCTCTCACACTCCTCACAAAACACAATCCTGAAGACGCGACACAGAACACAAGATGTCATTGTTGGCAAAATTTCATCATGCACAAGAGAAACCACTATCCCAGCAGCTCGTGGTACTAACAAGTTCTTTAAGAACATTCAGACGTGGGTTTGGAATTAAATACTGAATTCTGTCATCAGTCTTTACAAGCCTCCATAGGCAAGGCACCAGTTATTAGAACTACCCATTAGTCTGTATGCTGCTAACTTAGCACTAGCACACACTAGGAACGATTCCCAGCGACACCACATACCACTCTGCTCTCACTGAAGAGCTGCAGAGAAGCTGAATGGAGTTATTTTTCCCTGCTTTCTTTCTCTTTTCCATAATTTCATGACTCAGTTTCTCAAACCAATCTTATCCTGTTTTTTTTAAATCATCACAGCTATATCTGAAGAGAAACCACACAATTATTTACCAAAACCAGGCCTATATCAGCTGTTCACTGTGCACGTCACAGCCACATGCACTACAGTGTAATCTGCTCACCCTGGGGTTAAGACACTAGAATTTTTTCAGTTTGTGTTCTGAGAAAATGACTCTGGAAGTTCTGCTGAGCACCACATTACAAGCAACACAAAAAACCCACTGTATGTTCATTCACCTGTCTTACAGAAGGCTGGAATAAACTGTTCTGTGCTTGAACTGTTAAACGTCCCTGAAATATCAGAGATAGCAAGAGAATTCCTCCTCTTTCCTCCAGTCTCAAGATACTAAGTCTAAAAAAATCCTGAGATTCTTCAGATATAAATGAAGGGTCTCTAGCAGCAACAGAAACCCAAGACTAGCCTCACTGAAACAGCCTAATGTAGGAAATAAAAACATGTGTCAAAAATTTAATTCATCTTAAGCCCTCAACTGACTTTTCACTGGTGGTAAAGACAACTAGACTTAAATTCCTGTCTGTAATAATGAAGTATTAGGGTTCTCCCACAATAAACACACTGTCCTGTTCAGTCTATTCATTGATGACTTGGATGAGGGATTAGGGTGCACTGTCAGCAAGTTTGCTGATGACACAAAGCTGGGTGGTGTTGCCGACACCCCTGCAGACTGTGCTGCCATTCAGAGAGACCTGGACAGGCTGGAGAGCTGGGCAGAGAGAAATGTAACTACAACAAGGGTAAGTGTAGAGTCTTGCATCTGGACAAGAACAACCCCAGGTACCAGGATAGGTTGGGGACTGACCTGCTGGAAACTAGTTTANCAATGGCTGTAAGCTGGAACATAGGAGATTTCACACCAATATGAGAAGGAACTCCTTCACAGTGAGGGTGACAGAGCACTGGAACAGGCTACCCAGGGGGTTCTGGAGTCTCCTTCACTGGAAGTGTTTGAGACCCACCTGGATGTGTTCCTGTGTGACTTGGTCTGGGTGACCCTGCTGTGTCCAGAGGATTGGACTGGATGATCTTTCGAGGTCCCTTCCCATCCCCAATGATTCTATGATCAAGTTCACTCCTTTTGTTAGACTGCATCAAGTAGCCAGCCAGAAATCACGGAGAGGCTCCTCCACTTGTTTTAGGATGAAACATCCATTACTGTACAGAGGCCAACAGCTGTAGCATGAGAAGGTTTATCACTGGCACACCTCACTGTGTGAGGCTTGGGTGATGCACAACTTGCTTCCTGAAAGTTAACAAGATTCCAATATGGACAAAACACAACCCTGAAGACACTTCCTCTAACGAAAGGGATTACACCCCTTCACTAAGTGGGGACAGGACATGCACATTTGGGAAATGAAGACACACAATCCAGCAATGGATCAACAGCCATGGAGCGATCACATATGTCTAAAAGCTCTCAAATTTAGAAGAAATACCAAGATGGTTTCTCACTGTCTTTGCAAACAAATCAAATTGTAGCACCCAACATTGCTTTTCAATTTTGAGCTTGGTTTGGCGTTGTTTTGTAAAAGGAAGAGGCTATCTTGTTTGCACTGCTACCATATACAACAGTAGCACCTTCTGTACACTACATGCAGTCAGAGACATCCTTTTAGTATCTCAGCAGGGAGAGCAGCTTAGCATTTCACACAGCCTCTATCTTCCAAGAACACAGTATCCAAACTACATTTCCTAGAAGTATGTGTACCCTGAGATTTTTCAGTTGTTTGGAAAGCGATATATAGGTTTGAAGATTTTCACTGAAAGAGTAAAGCACACAGTCTGGCAAATTTTAACTTCCATAGAGTACAGACGTGCTAAAGCTGTTAACTCTCCTCCCATCACTGCATACACAGCACGCCCTACCTCTTCCACAGGAACAAAATTTAATTGCCTTTATCTTTCCTTAGATTAGTTTAAACCTTACTGAGGTTTTCTAAAAGGAGTTCAGACATTTTGAATGGAAAATATAAGCCTGATCAGTATGGCAGTCTTACCAGCAACTGCACCACTCTTAAGGTACAAAGCTGTCTGACAAACAAACACAGGATCACTATCAGTTTTGACTGTACAAGCCACAAAATAGGAAAGTCCTCTTTTTATTTTTTCCCTTTGCTGCCTTAGCTATTTGCTGCAGTGGATGTAAATCCAGACAACACGGTCTGTGTTTTATTAAAAAGCCTTCTCACTCTCTTTTTTTAACTTCCAGGATGAAATCAATCAAAACAGAAAAGAGTCCTTATGAATCACAAGCCTTCAAGGGAAGGTAGTCTTTGACTACCTAAAATGAAAGCAGAAGCATCTTTAGAGAACAGCAATTGCAGTTCAGCTACACCAGCACCACTGTGAACATCTCAGCTGCCTTCAACACTGGTCATGAAAAGCTGAGCAGCATGATCTCTGCAAGAGAGATCAGAGAAGAACTGCCCATGACACCCCCAACTCCTCTCAGAAAGGACTTAAAACAACTTGACAGTGCCAGCCCATTGGAAGGGAACGGATCTTGTCCAGCACTGTCCATCAACGCTTTACATCACAGCTCTTGCACAGTGCTCAGTGACAGGGAAAACGCTCCACAGCATCTATTCCTGTCAGCACCCTCATATGAAAGCAATGATGCTTCCCTGCACTTGCCACCTGGAGCAAGCAGGGGCTCAGGTATGAAAAATGAGCCAGTCTCATTGTCAATCCTTGCATTTCTTATTTGGGAGTGAAGGCAGAAGAAAATCTGAAGATCCAGAGGACTGGCTTGTGAGTCTATGACCACTGTGGGGGTTTTAGCCTGGGGAAGTGGTTCAGTAGCGGAGAAAGGGGCTACTAACTGGCCCCTGTAAGCAGCTTTGTGTAAAGGTGCCCCCAGCTCATGTTCAGACCTGCTCTGGCTAAGCTGAAACAATCAGCACCTCTGAACATGTTTCAGAGGGGAAACCTGTTGAGCAAGGTGCTTCTCTTCCCATTGCTGTTGCCTGGGCTTGGGAGTTGCCCTTTGGGGAACAGGATGAAAAAAAAAATCTCTACAGAATCAAGCAAACTAGTAAACAAACAGAACAGCCCATTTGACACCCCACCATAACAAACCCCTTTTGCTTCTAAGTTAGCTGCTAGGTTGCCAAAGCCTGCAAATAACTCGCATCAAACAGTCAAGTCAGCCACCCCTAGTGACTATACATCCTTTCAGAATCGGACCCACAGCTTAGACTGACCACCCAGACTGGGGATCAAGAAATGCATTACTGCTGCAGTTCATCAGTTACAGAGTCTGAAGCCCAAGCTCTCCCTCCTCAAAGAGACAAACACTTGGAAGCTGTGAACTTGGGAAGTTGAGCTACACTTGCTGTAAAGCAGCTGCCTAGCAGATACACATTATCTTGTGAGGTGTGATGAAATAGTAACTTCTGGCCTGTGTATGGCATCCAGCATGCTATACAGACACCCACCAGTTCTCACAGAGAAACAGCTAAGGAAAAACACAGCACTGGAATGGAGAACCCCAAATTCCCAGCTGTTACATGGCTGTTGTGAATGCTATCAAGAACTATTCTCCTCCCCCCCCCAAACCACATTCCCTACCTTTCAGTTACTACACAAATGAATACCTAAGACTTAGGGTAACAAAGGGATGGACATGCTGAATACCTTAACTGTCCTAGGGAAGGCACATCCATCATGCTGCTGCACAGAGTTACTGAGGAAACAGTGACTAGCAACATCCAGTGAAGATCAGGAGCCCTAAGACAGTCCCAACGCAGAACTCTTCCAGAAGGAACTACACATCAATAAGGAAGACAGAGGGGCAGAACCATTCAGCCAGGAATGTGTACTCAATAGCACAGCCTTCTTATCAGCACCTTAAAAGCCCCTTTCACTCCACTCCTCTCCCCAAACCCAATGAAAAAATTACACACTTGTATAAGGACCAAGCACATGAAGACCTCTGCTAGCCAAGTGAGAACAGACTGGAATAAACCTGTATTATCCTCTTCTGCATCGAGTGACAGCAGAGGCTCTCTCCACAGCCTAGATGACTTGCTATCTCAGCAAGCAGCAGAAAATGGCTTACTTTAAGAACTCAAGTGTCCTCTTTTACTACACAGTAATTTCAGAACACAGCAGACATGTACTCTGGAGAGCACAGCACAATAGCTGTTTGTTACCATCAGTACAACAATCCAGCATTTATCTAAGCCTATCCCACACAGAATAGACAGCACAAAAACACTCCACGCTGAACTCAGAGTACCATACGTAAGAAACTACAAGCAAAACCACACGCACTGAGGACAGTCTGGCCCACAAGTCATAATTTAACCACCCAGGAACATACATTGAGAAGGTATTTAGTTAACTCAGAAACCTGTAACAAACAGAACCGAAGATGTAAAAGCTTGCATTTGCACAGACATCTTTTTTCCAGCTGGATACCTCACAAATACTTACACATTGAAGCCTAACGTTAATTTTCAAAAAGGACATGGTGTTACCCTCCCACCACACAGCAATACCAATTCAGACTTTCCTAAGGCACAGCCTTCCCACACTCTCACAAATCCTGTCCCAATGGCCACCTTCTTTTAAAACCACCTCCAATTTCACCTGCAGTAGAGTTCAAGCTGAGAAAACTCAGATATCCGACGTTGCCAGGAAGCATCAGACTCAATCTTCTATAACAATCTTGGTAAATGCTACCTTGTTCATGTGAAGGGCAAGACTGCTGTTGCAGGCGGATTGGACTAGATGATCTTTCGAGGTCCTTTCCAATCCGTAGCGATTCTATGATGATTCTATGACTAGAAAGCACTAGTTAGCCTGGTGTGAGTTGCCAGACCCCTCCTCACCTGCATGTTTGAGCTTCTGTGGAAGACAGCAGTGTAACAACACTGAGCATCACATGGGAAATGTGAAAAAGCAGCATCCATCCTATGCTACAGAGAGTCCCATCTTCAGAGGCTTAGGAAATCAAGAGGATTTCAGAAATGTCTACTCTATACAGCCTTGGGTAATCTCTCACCCAAAGACAGTAACTCCAACACCATCAATAAATACTTCTTTATTACAGAAACATCAGCATTTTTTTCTAAACATATTCCATTCCAAAGGAGGACTCTAACTGCTCAGTTTGCTGTGGTAAGTCTCCAATTCTTATTTTTAAAGCACTGGCCGGAGAAATGCAATCAGCTGAACAAACACTTGTTTGGACTCTTGCAGAACACCACCATGCACTGTTCCAGAAGGGTACACAGCATTAAACATGTAATTACAAGCTCAACCAAAACAGCACAGGCTAAACAAGCATCATTCACTTTCCTCACGCTCAGCTCCCAAAGATTGACCCTTGAAGCCAGAAGTACATTCAGAAAGGAGAACCATTTTTTGCAAACAGTCAGAAATACAAACACAAGGCTATGCCAACTTATAAATCTGAATAATTAGAGTGCCCTTAGTCAGGATTAATTTCTCCATCTCCAGAGATAACTCACGCATAGAAAAAAGTTGCATTTCCCTTTCCAGTGCTTTAGGTCTCAATAGATTACTGCAACAACTGCACTGCTAACAGACTATTATTCCATTTTATCTGCATCACTAAAAATACATTTTATTTTTAAGCACAAGGCAGACTTCCCCAGTGAGTTCCCTTCCTCCAAAAATCTCAGAGCTTTCTGCCAGAGAACACTCATAGCTTCAGGAGACAATTGCCTATGTTTTGGTTCTTCCTATGAAGAAATGAACTTGGAGCTAAACCACTCGCAGCTACAGGTCTTACTAATTTCCACACTGCAGTTGCAATTTCTATACTGTACTCTTAACTAGGACAAGCTAGCTTTCACACCAGTAGAGAAATACAAAACATTTTAACCAAGTCCACTCTCTACACAATTTCTTGTCAGTTCAAAACAAACTACTTGTCTGCTTTGCAATAACCCAACTCCAGAAGTTCTCTGTCAGAAACAGGGCGCTGTACTCAATATGTGTAAGATTTTTATCTCCCCAGTGAATCAAATAGTCACTAAAATTAGATGCCCAAGACAAGACTTCTGCTACTCTGAAGTCAGTATTCAGAGAAAAAAAATTAAGCTTAAAAAGTATCCAAAAAAGGCACCACACACGTGAAATAATGCTCAGATCTGCAGCCTAGAAAGGCCAGTTCTCCAGATGTTCTAGGTGCCAGCAGCATAAACAATCCCAGACTTACTGGCAACCTCATCAGTCTAAGATTACAGACAGGTTTCTTGGAACAGAGCTCTGAAGGTCATTAACCCCACCATCCTCTCTGAATGTCAAATATCATGTACATCCACAAGTAGAAAGATCTGGGGTCAGTCAGCACAACCCAAGTCACTGCAGCCACTTCTGGGTACATGAAGGACAAGGATGTGACATACAATGGCCAGCTGATCTTTAGACTGCACCCAACCAACCTAACTCTACAGTAAGACACAGGAGGGTCTGCACAGGCAACAGCAAGCAGCGGATATTGGTTAATGCTATTTTAGCAGAGGCTTCTCCTTACTTTTCCACAACTTTGTCATTTAGCTGAAATACCACTAAGTCAGTCAGCAACACCACAGCTGTGGTCACCAGTACAAAGTTCAACTGTAGGGTGTTCCATTTCCCACTTGGAAATAATTTCAAACTTCACCACACAAAACACCTTGAACAACATAGTCTTATCAGACCTGGCCAGTTCTGGATGGGATGTGAGACCAGCTGAGGCTCAGAGGTCTGTTCTGACCTGTTATTCCATGATACCTCCTCTCTTTTACAATAAAGAAAAACAAAAGATTTTCTGCTGAGTTTCCTTTAGGTCATGCTTCTGTCACCCTGCTTGTTGCAGCAGACAAAATGGATTAAGAGCCACAAAGTACAGTGGAAAAAGACTGCAACTGCTCTGCTTAAGAGTCACAATTCACTCCAAAACAAGTCTCAGTATTGTATTCTTAAGTCAAAAATCTCACAACTTGTTCCCTATTAGAAATCATCAACAAGAAACCCCACTCCAAACACCTCATCCACACACCTACAGTTGAAGAGCTGAGAGGACAGATACCACTAAGTTCATGACTGGGCTCGTGCAACAAGCCTGTTTTGTTAAATTTAGATTGAAAAATAAATAAAAGTTTAGAAAAGCATTTGGTTTGCAGTCAACTACAGTAAGAAGGAAAAAAGACAGAGCTCACACACAAAAATAATGAAAATTAATCACAAAAACCCCCAACACAAAAAGCCCCACCCTTGCATACCCAACAGCCATACGTAAGCATTCTGCAAGGGCTCAGATAAAAACAAGTTTCCACGTTACATTTTCAAATGCAGTGTCTTATCAAGGCAGCTTATGCTGAACAAACAGCACTTCAGCCTCCCCTCCCCTCTGTTTGCGTTGATTCCCACAGAAGGACTGCAGTACAAGATTTTTAAGAACTAGAAGTAAGAGAAGTCATGGCATCATTCGCTGGATGGAGGCCAGGAGCTCACATATCCACTCAAGCTTGTGTCTCTGGAGACACTGTTTGTTCCTATTATAATTGAGTTATGTTCTGCACAACGAGAAGGTGAATCAATTATGTTCACCACTAAGCAGATAAGCTTAAGTATTCTCTCAAGAGCTTAAAATCCATGCAATGACACCTTCAAAATACTGTTTGTTCTATTTTTAAATAAAAGGAGGACTTTCATTCAATCTCTTCTCTTCCTGGAAATTCCTGAGCTCATAAACCAGCGAAGCACGCTCAAGTTTTAACCCATTAGTGTTAGGCAACTGGGACTCCCTAGTCTGTCATAAGTTTCTGATGGAGTAATTTAGGTTAAAGGCAGCATCAGCTGAAACTGACATCTGCACCTCTGCTAAGATAGTAACGAAATTCAAGCAGCAAACAACCATCACCTCAGACATTAGAGTTCCATTTAAAAGGCAGATTTTAATTAATTGACAGTATTTTAAAGGTTAATCCTCCGTATTTGCTATAACACTGTCTCAATTCACTTGACTATAGCTTCCTGAAGTCAGTTTTGGGCATGTCAATACAACACAGACACTGAGGTGCAGGAGCAGGTGCGAAGGGCAGTAAGGCTGGGGGAAGGTCTGGAAAACAAACCTTACAAAAAGTGGCTAAGGAAGCTGGGGCTGCTTAGTCTAAAGAGGAAAAGGCTGAGGGGAGATCGTCATCACTGTCTACAACTACCTGAAAGGATGCTGGAGCAAGGTGAGCGTAAGTCTCTTCACAAGTAACAAGTGATCGGATGAGAAAAAGGCCTCAAGAAACGTGCCAGAAGTTTATGTTGAAGGTTAGGGAAAATTCTTCCTGGAAAGGGTCATCAGGCCTTGAAACAGGCTGCCCAGGGAGAGCGTTGAATCACAACCCCTGGACGTGTTTAAAAGTTGTGTAGACCTGGTGCTCAAGGACCTGGTTTAGCAGCAGGATTGACAGTTAGGTTAATGGTTGAACTTGATGATATGAAAGGCCTTTTCCAACCTAAATGATTCTACAATTCTAAATTGAACCCAAAGTGCTTTCCATTACTTGTCACTCTTCTGTACTTCTTCATATGGGATACTCAGGTCATCTCACCTCAGAAAACAAATTTCAGTATTTCATCCTACATCATAATTAAGTTGATTTTGGTTCAGCCACAAAATTTAGCAAACACCAGTCATACAGTGTTTCCTGACACAGTCCCACAGATGTCAAGACAGTTATGCGCACTGCAAGGACAACAAATAAAGGCAGATGTATTTCAGGGCCACCTCTTTAGCTAGATAAAGCAGGCACACAAGCCCTTCAAACTACACATTTTCAAGCCTTGGGGTTTGGGATTGTTTTATAAATAAAGGCTCAGTTCACCTGTATTTAGATTAAACATCACTGCTATCAAAACTATCAAAGCAAACCAGCATCATTTCTATTGCAGTCACTACTCAACTCACTGATGAAAATACAACTGGTTTATCTTAAGATGTAATTACCACAGCTCACCAAGGAGAATGTGCTTATTCAGGCTATCCAAAGTAAGAGACAACTTTGACAGATCCTTAAAAAACTTAAATATCCCCTTAGTAAGAGCTGGGTAAGCTGTTTTAAAGAGTATACAGATCA
Organism: Rhinopomastus cyanomelas; assembly: GCA_013400115.1. Lineage (NCBI taxonomy): Eukaryota > Metazoa > Chordata > Aves > Bucerotiformes > Rhinopomastidae > Rhinopomastus > Rhinopomastus cyanomelas. Next base: position 379,853 of record VXBP01003566.1, on the reverse strand, counting down.
GTGAGTATACAGGTGAGTACTTGGAAGAAAACAGACACTGCAGTCTCAGTCCATACTGCTTTAACCTCCACTGCTGACAAGGATACTGTTAAAGGAATTGAAAGTCATCACAATAAATGGCAATGCTCTATTGATTTCATGTATTAAAAAATACCTGACCAAGGTGATCTAGAGGAGTCACCCTCAGACGTGGTGCTGTGAGAATGCAAAGTTATTTGTGTAGATTCTCCAGCTGAAGTTCCTGCTATTAGGATCAATATTTTTAAGTAGCAATACTGGAGAACAAGAGCTCTACAGGAGATGTTGCTCTGGATAAACCCATAGTGAACTTCAACACACAAATGACTCATCACATACTTCTCAACTCCCTTCTTTCAATAAAACAGCTGCAGATTAAGAGAGGACCTACAACAGCTGTGTGCTGGAGAATGAGCCCTGCAGTCAGAACTACTGCTGCAAGCAGCAAAATGCTTCTGCAATGTTTGCAAATGTTCCACAACGGTATTCAAAATCTTTTTGAGATACTAGTTCTTCACATCCAAAACAGTCAATTCTTTTAAAGGCAGAACAGCATATTCTAAAAATGTCAAGAAATTAATCCACTAACATAGAAAGCTTTGCTTAAACAGCTTGAAAGAAATTTCCACAAACATATATCTATATATTAGCTTGGATGAGAAAATACACTTCTGTGCAGAAATGCTAATGAAATTAACTTTTAATTCACAAGAGACTTAATTTCCAATTCAGCAATGCAAATATTAGTAACCTGGAAAGGTAATTTTCTCTCCACTATGCAGCTTTTACAGTCAGGAGTTTTCTTTCTTATTATTAAATAGCACTTACATGTGTAAACCACGGGAGAAGACTCACCACTGGCCAGCACTTCTCAGAGCTGTAAGGAGATCTCACAGCAGAATGTTTAATCCAGCATCCCTTTTCCCCCCATCTCCACACATATAAGCACCATTTCTCTTGCTTTCTATTCTTGGAAGAGCCTCAAAACAGCCTGTCCAATTCTGTCTACAATTTTCCTACACTAGCCAGTTAACTTCCATGTGCACATACAGCTCATCTGAGGAGTTTGCAGAGAAGACTATTTTCAGAAACTCCTGTATCACATCTACTTACTTTTGCAGTGCAGTACCCCTTCTATATAACCTTTTATTAGAACAATTTACCTGCAACTCAGCCTTTCATTCAGCCTCTGTAGAGTAAATTCATGTCTTTGGCCAGCTGAAGGGATCACTCAGCCACAGATTAGCTTCCTCCCTCTTAAAATAAATCCTTTACAACAGTAACAGAAACTTAGAATCCAGTTAAAGCATTCCCGAGTCCACGCCTGAACTGGCACCCTCAAGGATGCATCTGCCTTGTCACACTAGTCACAAATAACATATGAGCCCCAAATGAATCCAGCAGAAACAAGCCAGTAAAATGTACTTCACCTTATTCCAAGTTAAAAGCTCAGAAGCATCATTAGAAAGAGATTTTCTATGAGGCATCTGCTACCTGCAACTACCCAGAGATCCTTTGAAGCCATACGTCTATAAATATTTGAAGGGTGGGTGTCAGGAGGATGGAACCAGGCTCTTCTCAGTGTCACCTAGTGATAGGATGAGGGACAATGGCTGTAAGCTGGAACATAGGAGGCTCCACATCAGCATGAGAAGGAACTTCTTCACAGTGAGGGTGGCAGAGCACTGGAACAGGCTGCCCAGGGAGGTTATGGAGTCTCCTTCGCTGGAGATGTTTAAAACCCATCTCGATGTGTTCCTGTGTTACTTGGTCGGGGTGATCCTGCTGTGTTGGGGGATTGGACTAGATGATCTTTCGAGGTCCCTTCCAATCCCTAATGATTCCACGATTCAGATTTTTTCAGCTGTCTCTGAGAATATCCAGCAACACATCCAGCTCCCCAGCACAATTATTTGGGGCAGACAACAATACTGCAACAGTCCTAGACATCTTTTCTGCATGGAAATTAAGACAAGAGATGACCCTTGCTGGAAGATGCCAAGTCTGAAAGACTGTCCAGCTGCCACAGCTCGTACTGCACAGTGCCTTTTAGGAAAGGGGAAAAGTTTAACAATAAAAGAGCAGAAGGAGATTCTGCTTATTCCTAATGAAAGATCACACAAGCTTAACAGGAGGAATGATAAAGCACCCAGGGAACCTCTGGTTCTAAAACAAGGAGAAATATATAGTCAGCTCATAAAACAAAGCAGACCAGGCTACTCCCTCTGGTATCGCAGAGGCCTGCCTTCCCGCAGCACACTGCTTTCTACATTTAAAAACAGTCTCTGCAAGGGATATTCCTCCAACAAGTGTCTGGAACATCCAGCTTAAAAAGAAACAAAACCTAGAAGAAGGAAGCACCTGTTCCTTGACTAGCTTGAAAAGGAAAAGGCAGAACGTTCTGCAGGATGACATGTAAATCCTGATGTTGTTATATGCCTGATCCACCAAAAACATGGGATAGAAAAAGGAGAAGGGAAAGTAAAATGGAGTGCAGAAAGCACTTGCAATTTTGCCCTAGAAGTTCGATGTTGCATGTTAACTGAAAACTCTTGCCTTTGCATTGCTTCATTTCCTGAGATAAGCCCATTTTCTTCTGCATCAGCCTGAGACAGCTGAACTCTCACCTTTGTTTGTAAGAGAAATAACATCCTGCAGACAACATGTTTGTCAGTGTCATCAAATCCATTATCCTCTACTGAGAGCACACACCTAGATTTAAAAAGTGAAAGAAAGCAAACCATAGTATAAAATGGAAGCCAGAAGCCACAAAGTGTCACTATCATCTACGAAGTATTTACGAGCATGAATCTTTGCCCCTTTTTCTGAAGACAACCCCATTGTAATGTCCAATGTATCCCAAGTACCTCTTAACCTATATCTTAGCCTGTATAATTTAGTCCTCTTAAAAGGCTGCCCCATCTCTGCAGCAACAGAAAAAACAGGTGTTCTTGTGTTTAAATAGAAATCAGAAAAGAAAAAACATTCTACAAGCAAATCTGATATTGAAGAGCTTTCACTGCTATTGCTTTACATAGGGACATGGGAAACAGACAAAAGAACTAAGACGTAAAATCTGACTTCTCAGGTTCAGTCACTTGAGGAAGTTTTACCACACGCATTCCTATCATTTACCCACTTGATCCACTGTTCAGAGCAACTGTGCCCATGGTGACCACAAAATGCTACAGTTCAAGATCCTGAAGTGACTCAAGAAGGAAAGCAGCAGAGTACAGACCCTTAAAAGCAGATTCTGGTTTATTCATAAGGCTGGTAGGTGGAATTCCCAGTCAAGCAGCTCTGAAGGGTAGAGGAGGTCAGGAAATCTGTCACGGCTTTAACAGCAGCATTCTTCAAGAACAAGCACAGTCCATCTCCACAACCATGAAAACAGGTAGATATAACAAAACAAGACAAACTCAAAAAAGGGTTGTTTAAACAAGCGAGTCCTGCACAAAGCTTGACTGTTTATCAAGTGGGCTCTTCTCTATATAACTGTGCTTCTAGAACACACAGTACAGAACAGATCCAACAGTGCTCTGATACACACCTCAGCATACTGTCCACTACAATGCAGACCAAGAAACAAGAGAAGTCTTCAATTCTTAAATCCCCCCTTGGGATGCATCTGCCTTAAATTTGAGCATGCATATCTGATTAGAATAAGAGCAACCCAGTGCCTTGTTTTCAAAATTTGCATTTAACAGCCAACACGTTCCACTCAAAGTCGACTCAGTGTGAGAATTTCATCTGCATGTCAACACCACCCAAAGGGGTTGTAGAGTTACACAGCAACACTAGCTAGAAAGCAGCTGCCTTACACAAACTGATGAATTTTAGATAAGCCTTCAACAAGGTATTACTAACCAAAACAAGGCTTCTTTAACCCTCCCAAAAAATCCCTATGCCACATCACCCAGACATCTGGTTGAAATGCAGAACTCCAGAAGATCTGACAGGAGTGACTCCCTCCTGCAGAGCAATTTTTCTTCTGATGCTCTATTTTTTCTATTCAGCAAGGCAGGCCAGAAGAACTTTTTCCTCAAAGGGTCTTCCATGAAAAATAAACACAGGTCATGAAAGGATTTCCTCCAAACATTTTGGCCACCAGCACAGTGCGGAAACTGAGTGAAAACAAGTAACAGCAGCAGCGCAAAATGCCTTGTTTCTACTACCTTTGAGAAAACACTAGTTTCTCCTCCCTCTGAGTAGTTTCTACCAACCCGGAATCCAGAGTATGCCGGTAGATATGTCAACATGATACTACCAGTACCATGCAAGTTACCCTGAAGCAGTTCTCTAATCTGAACCAAGAGCTATCTTGGAGAAGAGTAGGCTGGATTGTTTTGTTTATGCCTGGAGCATAAGCCTTTAGAAGTTAAGTGAGTTAGGGTATCCAGGCTTAACCTTCAATTTTTGCATTTAGAAGGGCAATCACTTTGTTTCAGATTTACAAGTTCATTTTTAATTGTCATTTAAAATTGGCAACAAATATTCCCTTCTGCTGTAACACATCATGCAGTACTCCATGGTAGGAAGGCTTCTGCAGATCTAAACCTACTTCAAAACTAGTTACACAGCTAGCAAGCCTTCTGCTCGTGGGAACAACACAGCACCTGGAAAGGGAAGGAGAAAAGATCAACTTTCTCCTTGATGAGGTTTATAAAAATAGAAAGACAAGTTCATTTTATCCCTCACACTGTTGCAATTCCCTTTGTTTTAGAGGGAAAGTTTTGCAGCCTTGATAGATATTTCAGGATTCCTATCCTAAAAAGCCTAGTTGACAGAAGGGCCACAGACTTCAAGAAGAAAAACAAGAGTTTTTTGTTCTAGCTTTGTCTCTTTGTGTCCCTCTACAAGACAGTCATTCAATTGCATGCAACTTGTCTTTTTTAATTTATTAAAATCAACAAACGTGAAAGACTGGAGTTGAAAGGGCTTTTTATTTCATTGTACTTTAGAGTAACTAGCCAGCTTCAATGCGTTACTGACTACAGCCTGTAGTACTGCATGGATGCAGCAGGAGATGTGGGAGACTACTCAGTGAGAAAAGGTGGTGTAAATATTTACAGATTTATTTTAAAGACTTCAGTTAGAAGCCTGTGACAATGCAACATCTGCTAGAGATCAAGGCAAACTCCTCAATTATCAAATTATCCTCAATTAAGGTACTCAAAAATAAGATTTTAAGAAGCTTTAAAAACCATGACACATCAGTACCACATTATTTTTGCAGCCCGCATGTTTCTAGGGCCCAAAAGAAATAGCAAGGCTCCTGAAGTCACAGATCACATACACTCTACTTACCCATTGCCTAGTAAATACACAACATCATCATCTCCTTATATCAGATACCCAGAAGAGCTGTGCAAAAAGCCCCACCTAAGCTCAAGCCTTAGGAAAGCAGCTACTTCAACAAGTTTTCTACAAGAATCCCAACTGAGTACCATCTTCAGCACAGAAACCCCTTGAAAAGAAACAGATTTCATTCTCATTCAGCCCAGCCCTTTGGCACTCCAGTGTCAGGTTTCCCCGAAACCGTGCAAACACTGACAGGTTCCCCAGATCCTCCAAGGAGAAGCAGATCAGGACAGCACAAGCCCTCTGGAGGATTATTTAAAATAAAAAAAAACCCAACCAAAAATCAAGAACCTTTTCCTTGATGTAAACTAAGCTGCATTATTTAAAATTTTAAAAAGGATCATCTGTTATTCTATTTCCTTAAGAATTAGAATTTTGAACAGGCAATACGATAACTCAGATGGCAAAGCAGCCCACACAACCTCCCATACCAGGAAATTCTGTATTTGCTCTCTGCATGCCTCTCGACTGCCCCTAAAACCATCAACAATGCCCTGCCCTGGGACGGCACTTCTGCAGTAGGAGGTACACACAGACAAAAAGGATGCTGTAGTATTCAAACCATCACAAATATTTAATCTCACTGATCTTGATAATTGCCGAAGAGCTTGAAAGCAACACTGAGAAGTCTGCTTTAGGTTTAAAGTGTACAAAAATTAGAATAGCATATTTGCTCAGCAGTGTTTACCTGGCCTGTTACAAGGCTGGGCAGGAATAAAGCTTAAAGATGTTAAAGACAACTTGTTTTCTTCTGGTTTTATTATGGGCCTGAAGTAATCTCTGCTTCTCAAACCCCTCCTACATTCTTTACCTTTTTTTATAAATTTTACATTTAGAATGTTAAATTCCCAAATCTGAATGTTGTTTTGGGTTTTTTTTCAGGCAGAAGCAAAAGGACAGGAAGAGCCGAGTCCTTCAAGCGACAACTTGATTGCTCCTCAGATTAAGACTCAAAAAGGTCTCCAATGATTTCTTGCAACTAGCCACACACTGGTGTTGCATTACTAGTGATTTCATAAAACATCCTGTGAGTGGCAAGAGATTTGCAGCCTAGCCCCTTGCTACTGCCAGTGATGGTTAAGTTCCATCACCGAGCCCACATCAAGCACCAGTGTTAACAGAACACAAAGGCAGCTCTGGACAGTCAGAATGGAAGGAGACAGGAGTGCTTTGGACATACACGTGTCAGCACCACAATGGAAGATTTCCTTTCAAGATAGTTGACCTCTGTTGCTTGTGGCACCGTCACAAACCAAAGGGCTGCTGCTCCTGTGACTTTCTGCCACAGTTACACCACAGTGAGAGGTACAAGTGCAAAAACAAAAAACATCTCCACTTCACAAGCATTTGCTCCTCCAACTGCCAAGGCAGAACACTCAACAGAAGGACACAAGCTCAGAGGTCTCCAAATGCTACAGAAATTCCCAGTCAGGAGAAGCAGTGATGCAGCCACACCACAAGAACCCTCTCATGTAAATACTGCTGGCAAAGGACAAGTCAGCAAGGACCAACATCTTCTGCTACACATTTCCCTCACAGATAGATTGTGTGAAAAGCTTCAGCACAGAATGAATTTTGCACTGGAGCACTCCTGGGACAAAAAGATTTCAGAGCTTGCACTTGCAGCAGCTGCATGGTGTGCAGAGCCTACAGAGCCTGTTGCCTCACTGCACTCTTCCTTATCCACACCATCTGGAACCTTCCATGCTTGTGGCTGCCACTGTTCTGTCAAACCATGTGTTTCCTCATTCACAGGCAGCCTTGAGAAAACACTACCTTGTCACCTGGTGTTCTCTCATATTCAGATGCTTAAGAAGATATTACTGTCTCTCTTCTTTGTATTATTTTGAGGAGTGCTTACCACTAGGGATGAAGTAAGATGAGAAGGAAGGAGAAATGAAGGCAGTTTTCTTCTTCACCTCAAAGTTTTAAGATCAGAAACACGTGTGTAGAAACAAAGTTGCCTGTAATTCTCAGCAATATGGAATTAAAAGGTCCAGACACCACACATTTTGCCACAGAGGCCAAAGCTGTCCAAAAGACTAAACTCACAGGGAAACTGAATAAATGACTGAGCATAACAACATAACCTCCATCTGATTATCCTGATATGCACCAACTTCTACTGGTTTCCACGTTATGCCTGGCAAAGGACAGTCCAACACTGGTGTGAAAAGTAAAACCATGGCAGATAACCATTATCACCATAAAAGAATGCCTCAGAGTTGACCAAGTTAAACAGCACCAGAGGGAAATTCCAAAGCCTAATTTTATCCTCTTAAGCACCGAGATATACAGACATGCTAGCAGAAATATTTTCCACTCACATGATGGCTACAGCATTAATGACTTACAACATTCTACTCTACACACACACACACACAGAGAGACAAGTTTAATCTTACAAAGGCATATGATTCAATATAGCAAATCCTAAACCTCTGATGCTGGGGAGATGAGACAGTCAAGAAATGGTTTTCATTAAAAACCAAGGCATTATTATGCGTAAAGTTCACTCACGTAAGTCTTTGACTGTCAGTTTACCTATGTGATGGGTCCCTAAATACCAGATTAGAAAGGCAGAGGGAACATCACAATCCTACAGAGATGGGTACTTTACAGGTGGGAAAACCTTGCACAAAGCATCTTGTGGCAAATATTCAATTTGCTTCTATGAGCCAAAAGTTCTAGGCATTAAATGACCATGGGTGACATCTGAGCATCCCTCTAGTCAACTCTCACAGCCAGGAGGAGCAATAGTGTAGTCACACAAGTTCAAACACCCCATTTTGTAACAGCAGTCATTAACTCACCATACCACACTATGACAATAAAAACTGCAAGGGAATTTCACTTGCAGTGCAGCGCATCTCTCTTCCTACTCACAATACAGGCAGACTTTTAGAGAGATGCCTTCTCTTTATTATTTTATACCTTGGAAGCAGAAGCAAGTGAATTTCAAACCAGTCAAGTTTCTCAATGCTTTTGTTCTATTTCTCCACTGTCCACTGCTTCAACACCAACCATAATTTGTTCTAATTTCTGTGTAATGTCAACTTACTTCTTGGGCCATCTGGCAACAGGATTTTTAACCTGTAAACTTTTCCTCAGCTCCCCTCCCCCACTACACCATGAGTGGAATAGCTGATGCTATTTACCTTTGTTCCACCACTGTCACAAGCTTTAAAAAAAATACCAGGAAAACCAACCTTGAAGCAAACATGTGCTTCCACATACTCTTCAGCTTTGTTTTGAAACTGACTTCACAAATAAGTTTACTGACTTTCAAAACTCTAAAAGAGATTAAAAACTTGCATGTCATTTTAAACATGTAGGCAAGCAGAAGGTTTTTAATAAAAATATGTAAAAAACAAAGCTGTCACAGTGCTTTTTATAGATAAGCTGTTTGAAAAAGGAAAAGCTGCCATAGATACTCAGCATCATGACTTATAAAATAAAACAAATCAAACCTCATCATTCCACAGGAAAAAAAGGTAACAATATGAAGAGGCTATCCAACAGCAGTTATTTTACACTCCTTGTTTCTTTGTTTTTGTTAGAACAGTCCAGATATTTGAAATTACTTCTGCACAGCTGCACACGTGGTAACATGTGCCATAATCCATACGTGCATGTTCTTAATACACTCTGATTCCAGAGGCTGGCACCGTTGGAAGACTGCTGCATTCTCAGCACTTCTCATCTCACGAGGAGGAATTCAGACTGATCACTCAAACTTGCAAGCTAGAGGATGAAAAGAGAAAAGGGCAAAAAAGGCCCAAATTCTCCCTTTTCAGAGTATAATAGTAGTGCTTTCCCCTATAGAAATTACAAAGGAAAAGAATGCAACTCAAAAAACCATTTCAGTTTTCAGGAGAATAGGAAGTTGTAGGACAACATCACAGGAGCAAATTAATGTAGCAATTAATGATTCCCGTGCTATGAGCCCTCTATGCATTCTATGCACGCCAGGATCCCAACAAAGGTGAAATCTCATAAAGATACATGTTAGATACTGCTCACCCTGTCCACATAAAAAGGTTTTCAGCTACAGACATTCCTGCTCATTCGGTTATGGAATGGTGTGTAACCGCTGTCCTGGCAAGCACTTCTCTTTCCATTTTGCAAGAGGATCCAGGTACAGAATCACAGAAGATGGAGCCCATCCACTAACCCAGCACTGCCAGGTCACCACTTCATCATATCCCTAAGTACCATGGGTAATACACCTTTCAAGAACCCCCAGGCATGGTAACTCCACCTATGAGAGCACCAACTCTGCAAGAGAGTCTGTGCTACCCCAGTTCTGGTTTTGGTGAAAATGTGACTTGTCCACTATCTGCTATACACTCATCCCTTGACTGCTGCGCCCATCCCACAATGGATCTGCTGTACCAGCAAAAAACAAAACCCATGCCAAGAAGTCACTTTCCTTTCTCCTAAGCATTTTACACGTCAGTTGTGTTTCACTGTGGTATCTCGTCGTAGATACCACAGATCAGGGATGTGGGATAGTTCCTGGGAAATGAAATGGATGCTGCAGTTTACAAAGCATTTTGTACTTCTGATCTACTCACTTTGACTTATTCAATGCTTTCTCAGTTTTGTTTCAACTGCTTGTCCTGTTTCTCCCCTTTCCTTCAACCAAAGGAAAGCCATGGTTACCTGTTCCCCCTCACCAGGTAGCAAACACACTTCCTCAGCCCCTCCTTGAGAATTAGTAACAGTCTGTAAAACCAGAGATTAATGCATTGGCTAGAGTTAAAACTGTACAAGAAAGAATTACTAAACCTGAGCAAGTATAAGCTGCCAGCTACCACATGCTAGAGTAAAGTTTTCCTCATCAAACTCAGGACGTAAGAATACATAAGATGGCATGTGCCAACAAAAAAAGTACTGGTCTACCCCTGTTCAGACAAATCCTAACATACCAGAGTACTCATCTATCTCCAGGCTGTGGACTGTGAACTTCTCATGATTCTTTGCTCTTTCTCAAGAGCTGCCAAGTATATAAACTGTTCCCATTATTTACTCACAGATTAACAGTTGGTAAATTGGTCCCAGGGAATCACTGAAGAATTTTCCTTATAACCATTTCCCTTGCTTAAAAAAAAGCCAACCACACAACGCCTCCCACCCCCACCCCCCAGCCCCTGAATGAATGTGAGAACTTCCTGCACTCAGAACAGCATGAATAGACCTGGCAAGTAGTCAGGGAGATAGTACAGGCCCATGAATGCTCTGAATTCAGCTTCTGTGCTGCCGCTAAATTAAAGGAATTCAGGAGCCTCACAAAGGCTTGGTTATTTAATTATATTATAAAATAAAAGGCTGAATCTATTAGACAGCATACGAAAGAAACCCTTTCCTGAGTGCCTGTGCAGAACAAGCAGCCCCAGTGACTGCCTAACCTTGTCCTTCTCTGCAGGGTGATGTCACCTCCACACTCCTGCCAGTGTCCAGCAGAGCTGGCCATGGTGGCAGAGTGCAGCTCTACCTGCAGGCAAGAGCCTTCACCAACCAGTTAGAGGCCAGTGATGTTTCTTTATTACACCAACTCTTTTCACCTTTGCTCTCCATTCAGCAGACAACTCGTGATAGTTGGAGGCAAGCTACAACTGTCATTTACCTCTGTACCTTCAACTCCTGGCTAGATGCACTCACACGTAAGCATTCCTATCTTCTTTTCACTTCAGCTGCCTTCAGTAAAAATGAAAGCACATGTTAACAGAAGTCACTACAGCCAGCCACAGTGAGATGACAAAAACTCTACTTTTTCCCAATCACGTGCTGCCTTCCTTCCCTTTACAACTAGCAATGAACAAATCCATTCAGCAATTTTCCTTACAGGTCATTAAGAAACAAAAATCAAAGCAGCTTCCTCTTACTAAGGACTGTACTGCTCACCAATCTCTCAACAGCTTCACATAGATGCAGGAAAATGAACAGGGTGAGAACAGCACAGACCAGGAAAGATCAGTGACCCACAGCACAGTGCACTCATCTGTGCAGCTCAGCCAGCCCTGTTCGAACCAGTACCCAAAGGGTGATACAGCACCTCACCCCTGGGCCATGCCAAAAGATGACAGCCCTCCATCAGTTCATACTGCAGGGAAACACTCTGTCAGCAGCCAGGCTTGATGTGTCTTGTAACTAGCTACTGCTGTGCTTTTCACTAATAAAAAGTGAAACCAACAAATCCTAGCGGCCAAAAGAAAGCAGCCGGGCACGCTTGCCTGAAGACAGCCCCACAGGGGATATCATATTCCTATATTCTCCTAAGCACTAGTTACCAAAAGGACAGAGTAACCCTAGTGCAGAGAAGTAAATGCTCAAGACAATCTGAAAAGACAAAATGGGATGTTTATGTAGACATAAGACAAGGTTTGCCTAATGTTTAAAGAGAGAAATAAGGACATTGTGCCATTTCCCTTCTGCTGTGGATGAAGACACTGCTATCCTCAGAGATTTCTGCTGTGAAAAGGTTAGCAAGTATTAACTATGTCATGATGTGTTTTAGTATGGAGGTTAGACACTAGTCTTCAGCTGTCATTGAATGACTACACATTTTTTCTGCAAAGCAGTATAGCTATGTCTACAGAGAAAGGCTCAAAGGATTTTCAGCTGAGTACATGTCCTACACGTTTAGAAAACCTTGTAGATCTAAACAATGAAGAGCCAAGCAAAAGGGGAACCTGCACGTGAAAAAAAGCCACTGCAGCCAAAACCCCACTGTCCAAAGGGCCCACTGGTGAGAGCACCAAACAGTCTCTGAACAGGGTTTGCCAATATGCAATGCATCTGAACCACGTCTGAAAGTGGTGTTTTTTTAAGTGAGATATGGTTAAGAACTTCACAAAATGAGGATGACGTACAGCTGCAAGAACAGCATGCCCCTGCCTAAAGTACAGATACTCTGCCACTCACCAGTGACAAATAACTGCAGGTACACAATCCTCTCCTGAGGAAAAGTCTGCTCATCGAGTTCCCAGACCATGGTTCCCAGGAATCCATCCTTTTTCAAGGCTACAAGAGGAAACTTTCTTCACATATGTTTTAGATAAAACAATAGCTGCCGAGTACATTTTTTAACTTGACCACTTGCTCATGCCCAGCTCAGCTGCTGACATCAAGTGAAAGAGCAGTGCCAAATGCTGACTCCACTTCTGCTGTGCACACTCCTGCAAAGGATAAGACACACTTACGAGTGTGCCACATGTAATACCGCTGCTTACAGGTCAGTCTAACACTAAGGATTCAGTACATCCCATTTTAGGTTCCAAGGCAATAACTACAAGACCTTTTCTACTCTCAGCCATAAGATTGATCTTTTCTCCTTTCATAACCAGCTTACTAACTCTTCTTATAGACAATCACTCTGAGAACACTGTATAGGCCACAACCTTCACCTCCAAAATCCCTTTAAATTTGCAAAAGATGCAAGAGATGCACTGCTGGATGAACAGCATGCCCATGACAGCACTTTTTATCCAAAAAACTAAAACCAGAAACTTTTCAAATGCTTCTTGATGCAATATAAAGGCAAACGGCACCTCAAAGCCCTCTAAGGCTCTGCTCTTTTCATCTCTTCCGACCACAGCACTGCTGATTTTACTTTGTTAACATGCAGAGACACAGCATCTGCTGTGGCTGTGTGCTGTGACTTTCTGGAGAGAATTCTGCATATTGATTTTTGCAGCCTTGCATTAGCCGTGCTTCTCCACAAGTAACACAGCGTTACTGCACTATACATACTCATACAGGTATGGAGCAGGGGGTGAGGAATGGAAAAAAATAAGTAAAGAAGGAAACAAATTGAATGTGTCTTTAGCTGCACATTCTAGGCCAAAGGATCTACAGTTGATCCATGCTCTGCAACCTACTGGCAGCGTCAAGACAGCGCTGTTCTGAATTAAGGTGACAAATCGGCGTTCTCTCATTTCCACACTTTAAACAAATATCATAAGTTATTTGCCAGGAGCTCGAAATACACCTGTGAACACAAAATCGAAGCTGTGAAAGGCACTGAGACTCTAGCAGAGCACTGTACAAAGGATCACACCAACTAAGAGCTGCAAATTAAACAACATATAGCCTAAGTTCTAGTAAAGTCTTTTCTCCAGAGAAGCACTGACACTGACAGCAGGAGTACAACTGAGTCCACTACACAGCATGTTCATCTCTGTGTTATGATATCTACTGTGCAACATATTGTCATTGAACCGTGAAGGAAAAAGTCAAATTACAAAAGAAAATCCGGGTTTATATCATGCAGATTCAGAAAAGAAACATTCTGAAGTGTTTTTCTTACAAAGCAGATACAATTCCAAGATGGAATCTGTAAAGCAAAATAAAGTAAAATAATTTAATGTACTCTTCCTGTATTAGTAGGAATTGAAGCTGTCATTTAATTACCAAGATTAAAGAAACACAAACCAAGCAGCTGTCAGTGCTATAGTCTTATCTTAAGGGTAATTAGAATCATAGAATCATAGAATCATTACGGATCGGAAGGGACCTCGAAAGATCATCTAGTCCAATCCGCCTGCAACAGCAGGATCACCTAAACCAAGTCACACAGGAACCCGTCCAGTTGGGTCTTGAACATCTCCAGAGAAGGAGACTCCACAACCCCCCTGGGCAGCCTGTTCCAGTGTTCCATCACCCTCACCGTGAAGAAGTTCCTTCTCAGGTTGATGTGGAACCTCCTATGTTCCAGCTTACAACCATTGCCCCTTGTCCTATCACTACATGACACCGAGAACAGCCCAGTGCCATCCTCCTGACATCCACCCCTCAAATATTTGTAGACATTAATGAGGTCACCCCTCAGTCTCCTCTTCTCCAAGCTAAAGACACCCAGCTCCCTCAACCTCTCCTCATAAGGGAGGTGTTCCACCTCTCTTATGATCTTTGTTGCCCTACGCTGAACTCTCTCCAGCAGCTCCACATCCCTCTTGTACTGAGGAGCCCAGAACTGGACACAATACTCCAGGTGTGGTCTCACCAGGGCAGAGTAGAGGGGGAGAAGAACCTCTCTTGATCTGCTAACCACCCCTCTTCTAATCCACCCCAGGATGCTGTTGGCCCTCTTGGCCACAAGAGCACATTGCTGGCTCATAGTCATCTTGTTGTCCACCAGGACCCCCAAGTCCCTTTCCCCTACACTTACACAGATAACATTTTTCTAGAAGTTACGACACGGAAACACCTTCTACTTTTAATAGTCTGCAATGTCTCACACTGATCTTTGGTCCCCTCACAGGGAATACACAGACCATAGACCCTGTTTTGGTTGATCCAGGCAAGAGACACGATTTCCATGACACAAAAAAAACCGACTAAAAAAGAAGAGCAAGAGATAGGACATGCCCAGCCACTTCACCGAGCTTGGACCTTTCAAAGAGTTCAGATTCCCATGTTCAGTCAGTCCTTTCTTTGATTAGTTAGGACACACACGACAAGGACAAAAAAGTTAACTGTTCGTTATAAACTCAGGTCTGTTTCTAACCACTGCAGTCTCAATCCACACAGCCAAGATAGTACATGAGCAATCTTCAACTCTAGGACAAAACTTTTGTGTAATTACATATTACACAGTTTCCAACATGTTCCTGTCAATATTCCTGAATACCAACGTGCATATGTGATTAGCCTCACTCAGAGAGGCACCCCATTTGGAAATGGCAAACTGTCTTTGCCCTATGTTTGCAAACACCAAATACTGGTCCCAGAAGACACCAGCAACTGTTCATCTCAGCAGATGACACACACCAGTCTTTGTGCAGGTGCCCTACCACTTCATTCCTAACAGGTTTTGCCAATAATTTTATTCCAACAGACAGGTTTTACAGCATGAAAGCAAATACTGGCTGATGCAGAAAGCCAGCAGTGGCATACAGTATCAGGTTGTCTCAGACATAATTAAGTTCTTATAAATTAAATGACTGCTAACAGACACTGTTGTCCCCTAGAGGTCTGTCTGTCCCAGGTGAAGCACAGTGGAAGGGAACAATGTCCCTCCATTCCTTACAGTTTGAGTTAATAATCATAAAATAGCTGGTGATAAGTTGTCACTGGTAGATCTGACCAGTGATGTTAGGAGCAAGTAAGTTGCACAGAGTGAGCTCCGCTGCTTGAAGGACTCATAACAAACCCAGTGCTGCTGCTTGTGGTCTGTCTTTAAAAGAGGTTAGAGAGCATCAGACAGGCAAAAAAAGGAATGTTGACTAATAAGAACAAAACATCATTGTATGCATTTTTTATCAGAAAACACACTTTCCACTTGGAAACTTTCAAGTTTCAAGGCAGCTTTAAAAGCAATGAGAGCTGCTATGATACTGACCATCTGTGGTTTACACAAAAGCTGAATCTTTGCTAGTAGAAGCTTGAAGATTTTCGGTATCACTTGTTTTAAAACAAATAATAGGTTCAGGCAGGCATAGTTATCTTGTAAAGAAGCATGCAGCTTTTTCAAAGGAAAGGAGTATTATTCCTATCAACTGAAGGTGCCTGAATCACAAGTTTTTTTCCACTCTTAATGCTGCATCTGAAATTCTCTCCTCACCAGACCAAGCATTCAGAGAAGGAGTGGCCTGCTACTTATCTTAATTACAGGTCTTACTATCTCTTTCTCTTTGAACACAAAGCTTCATAAATGGAACAAACAGGAAGAGAAGCTGCATTCAGGTTACATAATGAGCTTTATGGAAATCGCACCTACAGCCCAGGGTCCTGAACTTCAAAGGCATTCCAGCAGCTCGTTACTCCTTGGACCAAGGCCCGTTGTTTTGTCTTTATGTAAATAAGCTGGCATGGTCCTTGGAGCACTCACAGATGAGTGGAACCGGTTCAAGTGGCTATTACGGGGTTTTGAGAATTATGAATACAATTCAGAGTGTAATGAAATTGGTTTGAAGATTCCCATTGCCACTGGACAAGCCGAGGAACAATCCACACCCTGCAGAGCACCCAATTTACCTCCGGCCCGCAAAAAAAAATCTTGATTTAGATTTGAAAAGTCTTCTCCACTTACATAATTTTCATTTGCCTTCTGCACAGAGAACTAAGCTAGATGAAACTGAAGAGAAAAATCCCCTGAAAGTCAGTATTTTACATCAATATGTAAATAGTTATTCTTAGCTGTCAAATCACAGAACACACTGTTAGTTAGGCAAAGAGTATTTTCAGCATCCCTCCAAACAAGTCAAAACCAGCTGGAAGACATTTTACTTCTCCATAAACAGAAAAAGCTTCAAAGAACTGTATGCTATGTGTTGTGAAATTAATGTGGCTCTTCACTCCAGGAGGCCTTTCTTGCTGATTTAACAGCGATCATTTTTAAATGCAGTGTTCTTCAAAGAACAACTTTTGCCCCCTAAATGACTGGAGCGGTGGGGGACACAATACAACTTCCCCCCTAGAGATTTTGAAACCCTCTCATATATTTAACCACAACCACAGGAGCAGAAAGTCTCAGCCATCACACCCAAAGGGTCAGGGCTAGCTAGTTAACCACACAGGGAAGCAAGAGGAATCTTGATTGCAGCAACTGGCATAAAGAATGTGGACTATCAATTTACGCAACTAAATGATTTTTAGTGACAGTGGCAGGAGGCAGAGGGGTGGCCACAGCCATGATAACTTATAGACAGGACTCCAAGGGTGACTGCAGCTAGTGTTTCTTCTAAGAAAAAGCAAACCCCCAATGTGGGTGTGTCAGCACAGACACCACAGAAAATGGTATTTGTAATTAATTTTGCCTACCTGGAATCCTGAAGAGCATTTCAGGAGGACATAGCATTGTTATCCATTTACAACCCCCACACCTCCCTGCATGATGGGAGGACAGCTGCTGCATTCCAATGGGCGAGTGCTGTCTATTCTTTGCAAGTAACATTTTGTCACAGAGCACACACACAGTGAAATGCAAAGTAACAGCCAAAATGTATCATTCTATCACAAATTTTAAAAACTTTAAGATTCTCCAATACCTAAGATAGCTTTAGCATTTAACAGCAATCAGCGAAAACACATCCAATCAAAATGTACTAGTTATTTTCGGAAAGTGATACCTATATCAACAGAGCAAAGCTTACACAAGAAGAGACTTTAGCACATCCAGATCCTTTTACTTAGAATCATAGAATGTATTGGGTTGGAAGGGACCTCCAAAGGTCATCCAGTCCAACCCTCCTACAACTAGCACGCACATACTTGAGTTAGTTTCCCCACACAAACTACACTGATTCCAAGCATCAAAGTCTATTCCACTTGAATCCACACCACAAGAAAATATATTAGACGAGAGACCTTACCAAAAAAAACCCCTCAAAACTAAATGCAACATTGAGTTCTCTGGGTCAGAGAACAGCGTTATCACAGGACTATTTCAGACATGCAGCTTCCCAGAGAGCAAATTGTCATCTGAGAGAAAGCTCTGAAATGGAGCCATAAAACTACGTCGAGGGAAGCTGGAAACAAGTATATACACAGGTATGTACTATTTAAAATGCCAGTGTGCCCCATTCCACACACAGAGAAACAAAGAAACACTGAGGAGTAAGTCAAACTGTCTTTAGGAGGCACAAAAGACTAATGTAATGAGCATAAATGTAACAAGGATTTCTAGCTCTAAGCTTCTATTCCACCGAATTCTGAATGCACATACTTTTCACGCTAACCTTCTCAGTCGTGTGCCTGTTCCAAAGGGCCACCTAAAATAACAATGCATCTCTCTCTACGTTGTTTTGTAACACTGCAAAGCAGGTTTGAGTAGTGCTAAAGCAGTTCCCTAACACTGTTTCAAACGAACACTTCCTTTTTTGTCCTATTAAGTCGGATCCTCCCGAGAACCACGTAGTGCTTTAGATGCATGGCAGTCTGTCAGCATCCTCCCGGAACAGATGGGTGTTTTAATTGCACAAGGACTTTTAGGTATACCAGCAGTTTCCATCCTCAAGATGGAAACTTTTGTTTAAAAACAAAAAGTATTTTAGAATAATTTCAAGTAGCTGATGAGCTGTGGAAAGAAGGACAGGATTAAAATACATAAAGAGAAGAGAGAAAATGCTGCATTGTGTGCTTGCAGCACTGAGGAAATTCGGCTCCTGGATGCACCAATTTAGATACTACATACTTAGTATATATAGTAACTCCTGCATACATCTTGCTGAAATCTCCCGTGTTGGTACTTCACACCTACTTAAATTATGGCTGCTGGCCAGGAGGACACAGAATGTAAAAGTTGCAAAGCCATATTGTACTTAAGAGCTGTTGCATACCAATGCTCAGCTGTGGCTTCACCAGCATTCCAGCTCCTCCTGTATGGGAAGAGAGGCCAGTGCACCACAAAGGCTGCCTATCTCACAAAGACCCCATTCCAATTGCAAGGAACTAAGGGAACAGCTATGCACCTGAACAGGTGTAGCAACCCAAAGGCACTGCAACCTCTTTAAACTTCCCCAAAGACATGAACTAGAAATATCACTACTTGGGTCCCACCAAAGACTGAGTTTGGATTTAAACACATAACGTAAGTGCAACAAGACAGTTCCCAAAGCAGCAAGTTTTGGGCATTAATTCTCTCAGCAGGAGGTGCCAACATGTAAATGACTGCAAGGTAAAAGAATGTACAGCCAAGTCACACTAGGAATTAAAAAAAAAAACAAAAACCACCAAGATCATGGCAGTCCTATGCAGAGGTGGTTTTTCAGACAACTTGCCATTTCCAGACAAGCTTACAGAGACCTCACCTGTAAAAAAACATCAATTCTCTTTAATGGGAATGAATTTATTTCACATTAGAAACTAAATTTCAGAACTAAGTTGGTGCTCCTAAGGCAGCTCCCTTCAGCACCGCACAGCACGGCTGTTATACTCTGAGAAGAAGCGCATCTGTCTCTGGCACATTTCTCCCCCTTAAATGGTATTTAGTCATCTTAAATCGAGTTCTGCAATGTATTAAGTAGCTGAACCGAGTTATTCATCAAGGAGCATAAGCAGCAGTTAGTGATTCAATACATGTCACACTCCACAAAGGTCAGCTTTGCCAGGCTTACTGTGTCTTTATGTAAGACCAAGCACCTGAAACCGTGTTTCCATGTATAAAGCTGGAAGTCTCAGTACAACCACAACTACCAAGTGTGCTTGCCTTACAAAATACCACCAAGCAATTGCTAAGATCACTGCAACCAATCCTGACACTAGATAAACACCTCTTCATAAATAAAACCTGACAGCCAGTTGCAAAATTAGCACCCCTAATTACACCTGGCATCTCCTCATATTCTGCCTATGGGCAGACATTTACTGAAAAGCAATATCTCTGATGACACCAGCAGGCATATAAGTCCTGTGTCACATCTGGCCAAGTACCAGAATCACAATTACCATCACCTTTTTGTAGCAAAGCAAAGAAGCCTCAGACATCCATTCTACTGAACCAGGCTCCAAGACCAAGACCAGGTTACCTGTGCTCTTTGCAATGTGGATGCTGCAGAACACAGCCCTGCATGATTCCATGCTTATCTCTCAGCTTCAGCCTCAAAGCAAACCTACTGCGCAGAGATAAACTTAATGAAGTATAACAAGGGTAGGTGTAGTCTTGCATCTGGGCAAGAACAAGCCCAGGTACCAGTATAGGTTGGGGACTGACATGTTGGAGAGCAGTGTAGGAGAAAGGGACCCGGGGGTCCTGGTGGACAGCAGGATGACCATGAGCCAGTAATGTACTCTTGTGGCCAAGAGGGCCAACAGCTTTTCTGTAGCACCGGGGCTGTGCTGGGGGAAGTTCAGGTTGGATGCTGGAAGAAATTTCTTTACTGTGGGGGTTGTCAGGCATTGGAGCAGCCAGCCCAGGGGGATGGTTGAGTCAGCATCCCTGGAGGTGTTTGGGAGAAGAGTAGATGTTGCGTTGGGGGACAACGTTAAGTGGCAATAACAAAGATAGGAAAAGGTTTGACTTGGTGATCTTGGAGGTCTCTTCCAGCTGAAACTATTCTATGATTCTATGATCCTGGAGTGGGTCAGAACAGGGGTGGTTAGCAGATCAAGAGAAGTTCTTCTTCCCCTTCCNATCAAGAGAGGTTCTTCTTCCCCTTCACTCCACACTAGAGAGGCCACATCTGGAGTATTGTGTCCAGTTCTGGGCCCCTCAGTTCAAGAAGGACATAGAGCAGCTGGAGGGTGTCCAGCATAGAGCCACAAAGATGATGAAGGAAGCAGAACACCTCCCTTATAAGGAAAGTGAGGGATCTGGGTCTCTTTAGTTTGGAAAAGAGGAGACTGAGGGGTGACCTCATTAATGCCTATAAATATGTGAGGGGTGGGTGTCAGGAGGATGGAGCATGGCTCTTCTCAATTCATCTAGCGGTAGGATGAGGGACAGCGGGTGTAAGCTGGAACACAGGAGGTTCCACATAAATATCAGAAGGAACTTCTTCACAGTGAGGGTAATGAAGCATTGGAACAGGCTGTCCAGGGGGGTTGTGGAGTCTCCTTCTCCAGAGATGTGTAAGACCCGTCTGGATACATTCCTGTGCGACTTAGTCTGGGTCCTGCTGTGGCGGAGGGATTGGACTGGATGATCTTTTGAGATCCCTTCCAATCCCTAATGATTCTATGATTCTAGGATACAGTCTCACCATTTTTAAATTATGAGATCAGTGTAATGGTCTGTTTTTCCTCCCGTGTGCAAATTATACAGAGTTTGAGGCTACTGGGACAACATGCGTTAGAACAATTACTTTTACAGAGCACTAAGGAATACTATCATCTATGCACAAAACCTTTTGGATAACAGCCACTCCTCTGGTTTTATGAACAGCTTAATAACTCTGACCTAATCGGTCTCACAGTGACAATATCATGACTGTAATTGCAACTATGGATTCTTACACAGCTCCATAACTCAGTAATGAAGTATCTCAGCAGGAACTTATCTGACCATACTCTTTTAAATACAGACTAAGAGTTTCAAACTTTGAGGTTGGTATCTTTCCTTGAGATAGATTTCAAGGAAAGGCTGACATGCATGATCAGTTACTGACGCCCAAACTGGTATTACAGGGAGCAGGATCAGACCCTAACTCTGTGAGGGATTTTGTTTTAGCAACAGCATTATCTGCTTAAGGTTTGGAGTTGAGAGACCAAAGAAATCAATGGCACTCACAACCTAAATGAGAAAAGGGGAGAAAATACAAAAATAAAGATGCCCTAAGCACATTCTAGACAATTTCACTTTCCTTGTGTCATATTTTGGGGTGGGAGGGAGGGTGCTTTTAAATGTTGAATTCTGCATTAAAAAAGCAGGTATTTTGTTTACAGTGTTTGTGGGCTATTATTGTCTGCTTTGTTAGAGTAAAGAATCCAAATTCTCTGCAGTCCTTCTAGCACTTTTTTGAAGTAAATTTTCCAGATTCCACAGATACAGGAATTACCAACCTACAGTAATCAATAGAATTGCTGGCTGTACCATCTTATCAGGAATTTGTGATGAGAAGTTTTGGTACAGTACTCTGCAAGTCTTTAAACTTTCTCCCCAGAAAGAATAAAAGCTCAAAAGTCACCACTGTGCTTTCTTCTTCTCTTCCCACTCCAAGGGGATTAGGGGAAATAATTCATTTTTAGAAGCAATGCAATAAATCCAGCCTAAGTTTATGTTGTTTTACATCAGTACAAGACTAGGATCACCAAATCCTACTGAGACAGCTTGCAGGAAATTACAGGGTTAGAGACGCTCATGGTTCCCTATCCATTGGGAGACGCTATGCTGCTAAAACCAATGGAGTCCCAGGCAAACAGGAAATCACAGTTTTGAAGCCTTCCTCAGGGTATTATCCTGAAGAATCATTTATAAAATGTACTAGTTCTAAGCAAAACACTCAAACTCTAGGGGCCAAGAACCACTCCCCTTTCCAGTCTGATTTGATGTCTATTTTTCAGTGCCTCTCCCCTTCACACTCTTTCATCTTCTGGGGGGTGGGCTGAGCTGTGGTGGTATATAAAACAAGGAAGCAGCGGTAACTTGCCAAGGCAGTTACACCAAATCAGTACAATTACATGTCAGTAATATTTTCTTTGCTGGTTTTGGCTGGGCTGGCACATTAGATGCCACAACCATTCTGCTACAAGCACCTGATTACACATGGTTCAGATGTTGATGCGATTCCATCAAAGAGATAAGGATTTCAAAAAAACACCCCACTTTTGAAGTACAGAGGCATACTTCTTATCATGTGAACCTGTGTGGGAAATCTGCATTCATTTAATCCTATAGAAATACATTTATGTTCAGGAGTTCTGTACAAGGAAGTCTGAAATGCACCAGAAACATGAGCAGCAATCAAGTTGAGACACTGAAATACAAGCCAGAATGTCTGCATTTAGCATACAGAATTAATCATTTCATGCAGAAAAACTACACACTAACATGCTTAACTGTGGGTAAGATTTAGCTTATAAAGAGAAAATATTTTCTCAGTGTTTTCTTTGGAACATGGCCTGTCAGAAAAGGCAGCACAAGTCCAATTTTAAAGCATGTCTGTGCATCCCCACTTAATGGTGGGACTGAAAATAAGAGGAGCAACATCCCTTCTGGGCATCATCTGCTGACTTCCACCCTTATCAGCCCAGCAGAGAAACATGCAGAGCCTCATAGTCATCTCAAAGAAACACTTCAGCCAGCTCCTTTCTAATCCCAACCTATCGAACCCATTTCTATCCATCCCTTGAACAAATACTGCTTCTGCACCGGCTGTGCTGGGGTCATTATGCAACTGACCAAGAAATCTCAAGAAAAGCTCAACAGACCATTCGCCACCACCCCCCACATTCTCTTCTGAATAAAAAGGGCACTTATCTAGCATTCTATTCTTCTTCCCAACCCCACTTACCGCTTCTATTTGACACACAGCAGAATTCACCCAAGAAAAGAAACTCCGTATTTCTTGGACCTGGAGCGCTGAATTCTTACGGTTCAGTGAAGGACCACTCCCCCAGAAAGGGAATAGATGGCATTTGCTACTTTGTTGGCAGGACCTTATCTCTGGGTACCACATTTACCTATTTCAGAGTGTTTCAACACTTTCTTGGTCGTTAGACAGGCTATCCTTGAGAGAGAGATGGGCAGGACTAAAAAACACTGAACTGTTTTGGCTGGAAGAGACCTTTACAATTACCCAGTCCAACCATTAACCTGGCACTGCCAGGTCACCGGTAAATCATGTTCCTCAGCACAACATATACACGTCTTTTAAACACTTCCAGGGTTGGCGATTCCACCACCTCCCTGGGCAGCCTGTTCCAACATCTGATCACCTCTGACAGTAAAACCCAGAGAGTTCCAAGCGTCAGATACAAACCAGTTTAATTGACACACAAAGTATCTTTAAAGCTCTCTAAAGCTGCAGAAGGCTGCATAATTACAACGTGGGAGCCAGCTTTTCCAACCTATACTCCCCAAATTCTGTACTATAACAGCAAAACCGTATTAAAAAGCCTTTTCCTTAGAAAAGCTTTGACTACCCACTTTCCAAAGGCTGTGTCCTGTGCTTGAGCACTTTCGTCTCTCTCTCAGTGACATCTTACAGCTCTAACAAAACGTGAAAATGGATCACAGTTTTAACAACACGCAAAGCCGAGTGCTTAGCGGTTGTTGGCAGCTCAGAGATCTGCGCACCCTGCATAGTCCCAACCTGCTTCGGGAGTGAAGCTGCGCGGACCTCTCCCCTCCTGGCCGACCCGTTTCCGCAGCGCCCAGATCTCACGATTCGGCTGCACCAGGCAGGAGCTGCGTCCAGCGAGCGCCTGGAGCAGCCTCCCACCGACCCCCTTCCCCAACAGCTGCACCTGGAAGGGGGCAAAGCGCTCGGTTAAAGCTGATTCAAAGCCTTTCCCTGGTCCGTGTCGCCCCCTGCTCCCACCCTCGGCAGCTGCCCCGCCCCGCTCACCGGCGTAGAAGCGGATGAGGCAGCCGGTCTCCGAGTCCATGCCCTCCTCCTGCACTCGCCACAAGTCCCGCAGGCCCAGCTGGGACAGGTAGTCGTTCTGCAGCTGCAGCGGCTTCTCGTGGGCCTCCAGTCGCCGACTCGTCTCCCCGTGCAGCTGCACGTACAGGGCAGGCGGCCCCGCCGGCACCTCCCGCCCCGGCGGGGGGAGCTCCCGCGGGCTAGGGGGGGCCCGGCTGGGCCCCGCACCCGCCGCCGGNGGGCCCCGCACCTGCCGCCGGCTCGGCGGGGGCAACCGGCTCCGCTTCCAGCTCCTCCGAGGAGGACGAGCCGCCGCCACCACCACTGCTGTAGGGGTCCAGTCGGTCAGAGATGCTCTCGGCGCTGGGGCTGAAGCTTTCTGTGTCGGAGCCGGCCGGCCCCAGCTCTCCCAGTAGCGAGGGACAGGAGAGCGGCGGCCCCGCCAGGTACAGCTCGGCCGGCGGCGCCCCGGGACTCAGGTCGGCGGGCGCTGGGCCAGGCCGGCCGCCCGCACAGTCACTCCCCTCGGCGCTGTCGCCCAGCGGCAACAGACCGGGCCGCACCGCTTCCCCGCGGCCGCCTCCGTCCGTCCCGCCGTTCCGCATCCCCCGTCGACCCCGCGGCCTCTCCTCAGGCTCGGACAGCGACTCGGCAGGGGCCGGCGCGGGCTCGGGCGTCGCGCCCGCCTTGCCCAGCACCCGCAGCACGGGGCCGCCTCCGCCGCGGTGCCCGAGCTGCTGCAGGCGGGCAGCCACCTCTGNGTTCATGTGCCGCTCGTAGACGTGCACGCAGCCTCGCTGCAGGTCCCGCCGCACCCAGTCCCGTTCCGCGGGCTGCAGCGGCTGCAGCTGCCGCGGCGGCTTCAACAGCAGCAGCGCTTTCCTGTCCAGGCTGCGGGTGCCCAGCGCGGCCGCAGGGGCCGCGGCGGTCGGCGAGGCGGCGGCCGAGAGGTTCCTCTTGAGCCTCCCCCGCCGCAGCAGCAGCGAGTTCGCGCTGCCGGTCCCGCCGCCAATACCCGCCGGAGTCCCGTTGGCCGCCAGCGCCGCGGCGGGAACGCAGCCGCCGTCTCTACCTCGCCTCCGCCGCGGGCCGCCGGCTCCTCCACCGGCTCCTCCTCCACCGTCCGCCTGCCCCTTGGCGCCCGACGGCTCCGCACCGTTGTCCGTGCCGGGCGCCGCCGGGCTCCTACCGCCCGGAGAGCTGCTCCTGGGCCGCCCCCGCCCGCTGCCCGCCGCCGGGGCTTCTCTCGCTCGCTGCTGCGCGGGCTCCATCGCCCGCGGGGCCGGGCTTGGTCTGCCGCCGCCGCCGCCCTGCTGGGAGCGCCGCTGGGCGGCCCGGCTCGGAGGAGGGAGGGAAGGAGGGAGGGAAGGAGGGAGGGTGGAGCCGGATCCCCGGGGGGGCGGGTGAGGGGAGCGTCACGCGGCTACGGGGCGAGTTGTGCCGCGCGCCCGCCTCAGCCTCGCTCCCCGGCTACCGCGAGCGCCATCCAGGCGAGTGAGCGCGCACCCCAGCCCGCTCGCCCGCGCGCCGCGCCTCATGAATACTAAACTGAGGGCAGCGCCCGCCCCGCCGTGACTCGGGAGGCTCGCGAGGTGACGCCACCGCTCGCGCGGCGGGGCGGTGCCGCCCCAGTAAACACAACGTGACCGCGCGCGGGGGTTGCCGGAAAGTGCAGCCCCGAGGCGGCTGCGCGGCGCCTACCAGTCCCGGCAGCGCTTGCGGCCCACGTCCGGCCTCTCCTGCGCCGGGGAGCGCCCGCGGCTCGTTGCGGTACCGTGTGGCTCTGCCGGCCTTTTTCCCAGCCGTTTTGCGGAGACCGTGCGGTCTTGTCCGCTGAGCGTTACCGACCCGGCCGGCAGCCAGCGGGTGGTTGCCTCTGCTCTCCTCCCTCTGTAAAGGCCAGGGGTCACCTTGCTCCCCGTCTCTGAGCCCGAGGAGGTCCAGCGTGCCACCCCTCTGACAGCCCGGTTCTTAGCTCCTTTCAGAACTGTTCCCAGGACTTGGTGCTGCGCTCGATGGTTCAGTTGCGTTAGAGTTATGGTAAGATTTTACAGGAACAGCTCATCGAGGAAAAACTGCCTGGCCTGGAGTGCTGATAGTGCGACCCGTGTACAGTCACCCTTGCTCTCTGCCTTGCTGCGAACGTCGGTGCTTGGCAGTAGCTGCTGGCCAACAGCCACCTGGCAGCATCTATGCAACGGTTTTGAAGGGTCAGTGACCGTCCCCATTCCACTCTTCAGAGTCTGGCATGTTCTCCCAGATGGCTGTCTAAGTGCTGAACCCAGACAGTCCAAGGAGGAGGAGGATAGTCCCATCAGATCTGAGATGGAACGAGGCATGGACATGGGATGAGGGGAGGGAATGTATCTACACACACATACCTACACCAAGATAGCTGCTTGGTGAGTAGAGTCACAGAGAAACTTACTCAGCCACTGCATTTCAGGGACTGAAATTACTTACTGAAAATTGCTTTAGAAATATAGCAGCATTCCTCCCCTGCCATATGATTTTAATTACTAGAAAATAAAATTACAACCAGATAAATAAGCAGCATGAAAGCCAGACTTTTAATACTCCATCGCAGCACTGCATTTCTTCAGTGAACTCCTGGCAATTACAGAACTTTAGGGATTGGAAGGGACCTCAAAAGATCATCTAGTCCAATCCCCTTACCAGAGCAGGATCACCTAGACCAAGTCACACAGGAACATATCCAGGTAGGATGTTTTAGCTGACTAAGGTTGAATAGGGCTGTAAGTGCCTAAAATCTTCCCTTTTTAATACATTTGGTCAAATCACAGTGAAACATCTTGCAAGATACTGTTCAAAAATGCTGCAGACTGCAATACAGCAGGAGTTTTGAGCAATTAACCAGTTGTGTCAAATTTAGGAGGGAAACCATCACTAAGAACCCTGAGATAAACTCCCTGGAACATTATTTGTAGTTCCTAGGGTTTTTTAGTGCATACATATAAAACACAAACTGTAAATAAACCAGAACCTAATAAAGCTAAAGTTTACCTCTCCTAATAAAACATTCATCTACACTTACATGTTACAGTCCTCATACCCTGCGTAAGTAGGTGAAACATCACAGAAAACGGAGGTCTTTGCAAGAAATTTGTGGTGGAAATGCATGACTACCTTTTAGAAGTCTTTGTCACAAAGAAGCTGATGTTTTACCGTTACACGGAAACCACCCGCGTTCTGAACTGAACAATCTGTAAATGGTCTGACTGTGCAGCTCGCTGGCCTGTGTCTGGAGCTGCACTCGCCAGCAAGAGTGTCTTCAGAAATCCTGCTACACAAGAGAGCTAGGACCACGTCCAGAGCACAGGCTGACAGAAGATGACGGCAGCACTTGGCCATTAAACGCTTAAACTGATGCCCTAAACAGTTTGACAGCAGCAGCATGCAGCAGAAGTGCAGCACTGACTGTACTGAGCTCTGGTTCTGGCTGCTTCGTACATTCTGGTTTATTCCTACTGGTTTGCACCACCTTCATGCCACCTACTTCATGAAGGTTATCCCAGGTCTCCTGATTTAAATGTGTGAGAGAAATATTCTACAAGCAAACACAACTCAGAAGGAGGAAACAGCAAGCTCTAGGGTTAATTATTGTTAACAGTACTTTCAACCTGAAATAAAGGAGAGTTTCTAGAATAGCTTCCAGTCCTTCTTTTCTTTGCAGGGAGCAAGAAGAGAGAGGCTCTGCTTGTCTCAAACTGCTCAAATACCTGGCTGTTCATGCACATACGGAAATTTTTCCAACGCTACTTAGGAACAGGAAAGTGAAGAGAGGTCTCCTTGGACATCATCCAGTTTTCTTCATTGTGACTGGATATGCTGCATCCTACATAGCAGTAAGATCCCCCTAACATGAGAAATAAACAAGCTGACCATCACTTGGAAATTAATTTAATTGATTTGACCTCCCTTCTGGGGTCCCCTGGAAGACTTTCCCAGGGCCATCCTGCCCTCACTGCCGCTGACTTCCTTCCAATGTGTGGCCAGAATTGTACACATGGGCAGTCTATACCTGCTTGTTCCCATCCTTTATCGCCCTTTGACTCCTATAACTGTTTGACTTTTTTACCTACAGAGTGTTAGTGGGTTTTTTACTTCAAGGTACTCATAGGCAGCAGTATTCTCCCTTTGGCAGACTAAACACGCTCTCCTCTGGTGAGATAGTGTAGGAACATGCAGTTAAGGTCATTTCAATAGCCTTTAGTCAAATCCTCGAGGTGGGGTGGACTGGTACAGCTCTGGATTTGCATCACAGCTTTTGGAGCAGTCACTGCAGTACAACCTGGAGAGGTGGCCAGGGACCGAGGTGACCTCGCTCTCCCTCTTGTCAAGCTAACCTTGTCACCACTACTAGCAGCCTTACTAACAAAGGGCTTTGCACAAATGAAAAACAAAGTAGTGCTACTGAAGTTCTGAATGTGAAAGTCCTGCTGGATTTATCACTCTGCCAGTTCAGGAGCAGGAGGCTGTAATGAGGCTCCCAGCATCCTGCGAGCCAAAAAGGGACCACATTGTCAGTCTTCATCATTTCCTAAATATGCAGGCAGCAGTTTCTGTAGTGGCCCAGCATCTGTTAGTGACCCAGCAAATATTAGCAATCTCAAGCCTTTTGCTTTAGGGAGGGCAGCATGTGTGGAGTCTATAAGAGTATTTAAATCAAATTCTCAGGCTTGTGAGAAAACTCCCCTCTCCCAGTAACTTACAGACGTCTGTAAGTTATTTATATTAATTGATAGATACTGTGAATTTTGATAGGGATTAACTGCTGTTTGTGAGACAGGGGAAGGTGGAAGAGTGAAATACATTTGCCATTCCTAAAGCTGGATTGATGCCAGCTGTTGAGAAGACAGGTAAAATGAGACGGTGGTTTGCAATGTGCAGTCTTCTGACCCCACACCAAAACTCTTTATACAGATAAACAAGTCACACACTCCCACAGGCAGTGGTAGGAAAGCACCATAAGATCTTCAAACCACCGGATGACTTTTGTGGAGAAACGTTACATCCAGAGTTACTGGAGCCAGACGATCCCCTGGGCAACAGAACAGACCAAACCTTAGCTGAAACCCTCTCAGAGAACAGAGCTGCTATGATCTTCACTGCCTGCTTTTCAGCCAGTAGCTTCCACAGCTACAGCAGGAGGCATCAGGCCGCCTCACACAACTGCAAAGCTGCCTGAGTTAACTACAGTGGTGCTGAGAGCACATTAACTCCCCGTCACTTCCTGAAATCTGCCTTCCCAGATTCTCACTAATCCCTGTGCAGCCCTCAGGGCTACACAAGTGTTTCTGCAAGGGAAGGGACAGATTATGGGCATCCGATGATGCCTATGGTTTTCCCAGCTTCCATCCTGCATGAAGAAGAGGGGACCAGGCCCAGCTTTGATTCACATTACTGCCAGTTCTGTTATTGTTTAACATTCATCTCTATTTCGTGTAACTCCTTGGTGTAGCTATAACTAGTATGTTGCTGGGCAATTCCGTGATGGCTCATTGGTACCATCTAATTTTTTCTGACAGCTCAGCTGCCATGGGATATTCAAAACACAGCATTCAAAACTGAGCCTTTGTAGACTCAGCTTTACCACAAACTATCCTCAAAGAGAATTTTTTAATTGTATCAAGCATGCAGTGATTACCCAGTTTGGTAATTTTTTTCAAAGATGTAATTTCAGAACAGTAGGGCCTCATTAAATAGGAATTGCTTAATCCCCAATCCCTGTCTGCAGAGAACTCGACTGACAAGTCAGCTCTGGATCAAAAGCTGAGAGGAGTGCTGAGAAATACTAGTGTGGGAAAGCTGATATTTATACTTTCTCTGGCATAAGTCATCACCAATGATGCTGTTTAATGTTCATCTGGGTTTTGAGAAGGTCTGAATTGCTTTAGTAGAGAAGGTGCTTAGACAGAAGGATGTTAACGTCCTTCAAACCTTGTTAGGGAGCTCTCAGCTCTCTTCTCCAGTAGCCTCATTTTGTACTAAGAGAGAATTCACTACAAACAAGGAAACGAGACTTATTTCAATGCCAAAATGCTGAAGCAAAAGACAATACATTTGCCACTGTATGAGTAATTTAGGAGCTGGATGAGCTCACATCAATCTGAGATGGAACTTCTTCACAGTGAGGGTGATGGAGCACTGGAACAGGCTGCCCAGGGTGGTTGTGGAGTCTCCTGCTCTGGAGACATTCAAGACCAGCCTGGATGTGTTCCTGTGTGACTTGGTCTAGATGATACTGCTGTGGCAGGGGGATTGGACTGGATGATCTTTCGAGGTCCCTTCCAATCCCTAATGATTCTGTGATTCTGTAATAATATCCTTCATTATAAAGAGAAACTCAGTGTGGAAGCTGTTCTTCAAATAATAGTTCATTTGATCAGGAGGGCTTCAGAAAGCTGGGTATGCACCTGTATCCCTCACCCATATGTGCAATTGTCATCACTGAGGAAGTAACTAGCTACACCCATACCTGAACTGGAAATTCGTGTTGGTTGCTGCTCCAGCCATGAGCCCAAGCACACCAGTATGTGTGTTCTATGCTCTTGCTGCCCATTCTGGTGTATATGGCCCTCCATGTAGGAAAGCATTCAAGATGTTAGTGAAGGAAACTCCTACATTTAGATGTCTTCTTGGATTAAGCCTAAGATTAAGAACTGTTTTAAAGATGGAAATTTACATTGATGTCTGAAAGAGAATTAGGCTGTAAATTGCTGCGCACTCACCCCAGTGTTTATATTCAGGAACAGTGGACTTACGTTATGTAGAAGGTTATTTGTACCTGTGGCCCCCTAAACAATTCCAAACCCACTTCCATACCAGTAGTATTGACAGTCCTGCGTGTTCCTCAGCAACGGCCCTCACAGCACTTTGCAACATGAGTAAGTGCAACTATTTCTGGAGAAAGGAGAAAACAGACGAGGACCTTTTGGTTGCACTTCAAGAGTCGCAGTCTCAAGGTGAGGGACAGAAGTCAGGTCCTCATGTGCCAGCAGTGCTCTGAAGCTCCTGTCTTACCAAACGAAAGTCCAATCCCAGCTTCTGGGCAGAGGGGCTGGAGCTGAGTGTAGAATCATGCCATTAGGATGTTCAAATGACAGGCAGCATTACTTGGTACATGGCCACTCGAATGTCACTCCTTGAGGAGGTGCCCCATTCTGTTTCCTGTAAGGTTTTCAAAGCCATCGACAGCGGTGCCATGTGAAGATCTTTTGGTTACAGAAATGTTCCCCATAGCTCTGTTGGCACTGCAGTTAAGCAGTGGGGGGAGGCACCTCCTTTAGCAACTCCTGGAAGTTCTTCTCCAGCAGCAGCTTCTCATTCCTGTCACCTTTGAAGGATGTGATTTACAGAAGTAATTAGCAGCATCTTCATTGCTGCTTAGGGTAATGAGCAACTGCCCCTGCCTTAACCAGCTGAGATCCACAAGTAGAAGAAACAAATCTGAGAGAAAGAGAGGCCACCTTTGTCAGCCGGATTGTTTTTGTCTGTGTGATATATTCTAGCGCTATGTTAAACACTGCATTAACATCGAGGTGTATTTTACAGAGTTTGTTTTTAATTTATGTCAATACTAATTGCTAAGCCAGACCTTGTAATTGCCAGTAGACTCAGCAAGCCCTATACACTGATCCACTTACTGTGTTTTCAGCTCTTCCATTTTAAGCTACGTGTTGTGTTTGGGGGCTCTTAAAAGAAAGAGAGTTTCATACCCTGTAAGATATGAATGCACTAAAAGATTTGCTTCACTAAAAGATTTGCTTCCAGAACTGTATAAATCCTTCTTTGTAATTATTTCTTTTTCTCTTTCATGCTCATATGGCATTTTAAGCCCTTTTTGGTTTCGAGCCCTACAACTCCTCGAGGTACAGTATTCATCACTACTGATAGAGGTGGATTAATGTGGGCTCATTAAGCTGCAGCCAACAACAGTGACTGGAATGCAATGGTTTACGTAAGACATAGCCCTAAATAGCATGGCTGGCGTATTTGAAGTGACCTAAGAGATTTGGACATTGTGGCTATCAGCTTTTCATAAGGTTAGTCATCTTCCATTAATTCCCTTGTAAATATCTTCATGAGCTCTGTCTGCAGGCACAAGGCTGCACATAAAGATCTCTGCCGCAGGGCTGAGGACTTGCTTCCGCCACGCAGTAGGTTTGGCTGCACAGTTTGCTTGGAAAGTTCATGCCCCTACTCACTCCTGTTTGATGCATCTGCACTGCCTGTTGACCCTCCAGTGTGCCAGTGTGTGTTACCAGAGCTGCACTGGCAGCCAGGTAATGGAAATGCTCTGCAATAAAATGAACTCCACCTTAATCATCTCATGCATTGGCTTAATTCAGTGAGAATCTATCACTCTAACACAAGTTACTTTGTGAACTGCACAAGCACCCAGGCAAGAACAGTACAGTGGAAGGTGTTCCTGGTGGTTTCTTCTAGTAGAGAGGGCTGCCAACAGCTGCATCTGCAGTCACTTACTGGGGATATAAACAAAGATGCACATTATGCTCTTGGGGGGACCCTTTGTCACTTGATTCCGTTAACCGAAGATGTATCCTATTAAGAGTAGACATAGAAATCCTCCAAGAAGATTAATAAAATAAAGCCTTGTGCAATTAAAATATTGGCAGAATCAGCCTAGAAATTAATGAAGTAGCTCAGTCACATCTGCGCCTTTCCAGGAGTCGAGCAGGGAACATATCTGAGAAACATATCTGAGAAGGCAGAGGTTCTTTTTCCGTAGGTACTGCAGTGCCCAAGTGCCCAGTGACGTGTGTGCAGGATCACCCTGCTGTTCCACATCAGCAGCACAGGCACAAACTTGTCACAGGGGTCCCATCTTACCTCTCCACCTCTCCCTCGTCCACCTGGTCAGTCATTTCAGCCGTAACTGCGCAGTCACAGGGCTGTGTTGAGCTGTTAACGTGAGGTTAAGAGAGGGTTACGAGAGCTCTGTAATGATGGATGTGAGCCCAGAGTTTGTGATCATGGCTAGACAAAATTTCCAGAGAAAGTAGCTGATCGTTTCACCGATGGGTAGGATGGAGCAGCAACCCAGGTCACTGTAAGGCCCTGCTCCATGCTCTCTGTCAGTCCAGGCACAAGCTGGTCTGGGACTGGGGAGCAGTAAGGCTACAGAACTCAGGGCCATCACCCAGATTACACTGAGATGAAAAACTGGGTGGTTGGATTTGCAGAGTGTTGCCAAGGCCCAGCAAACTGCGGTCATGTGTATTCATTTGGCATCCAAACTGTTTCAGAGGTACCATCATCCTACTTTTGGCTTTTCAAAGGTGTCCTCTGCTGTTCTGTAAGTGGCAAGAAGAGAGCTGAATGGCCCATGAGACTAGTCCAGTCAGATCAAGGATAAACCAAGCCCTCCAAGCCACTGTGAATTCTCTTTGCTAGAGAAGAACAAGGTCTTCATTTTCCCAAGCACATCAGTGCCCCGCAGTGTCACTGGTAGCATGCTGTCCGGGATGTTCGGTATCTGTGATCTACCTGTTCCACAGATCAAGGCATGCCTTGTGGTTAGAACATTCATCATCTTTTGAGAAGACAGGTGATAGGCCCATGAAAACCCACCAGCTGCAAAATGCTGTGCTTGCAAAGTCACCTGGATGTTTAGAAACATCCAGCAGACACCAATTGCTGTTTTCTTAGCGGTATGACAAATGTCCACTTCCTGACACGTGTCTGCGCCACACCAAATGGATCAGTCCTGCTCTGGTAGCAGGTCTGGGACTCCATGCTGCTGGGAGCTGAAGCTTCAAGCATGTATTTTCCAACAAGGATGTTGCCTGGAGCTCATGGTGGAGGTTTTCCTTGCAGAGATAAAAAAGTGGAGTAAGGAGCTAGCTTAGTACCTCTGGCTTTCAAAACCCTCCAACAGCAGTGGTATTTTCTCCATGCAGTTGATCTACAACATAGCAGGTAAGACTTAGTAGAGCTCTTCTCCAGCAGATCTACAGACGGGTTGCTGGCAAGGTTGACATCCATCATGACTTAGTCCAGCTGAGCTGCACTTGCTTCTGTGTCAGAGCCAGAAATTTTGTGTCCTCTTTTTTACTTTCTCCACATCAGATACCACAGTGTATGAGGAACCTGCAGTGGATTCTGGTGACTGGTGAAAAATACTTGCCACATCATTCTCCCACATGGTGGCATTGCTTGCAAAACGTATCTGCTCAGTCCTGGCGTGTGGGGCTTTGTTTTCCCATGCTTTGCTTTTACCCTCAGCTCTTCATTGCTCACTGTGAGGACAAGTGCTCTTCCCAGCCAGCTGGACCATGTAGTTCTCCCAAGCCAGCACCCAGCCGCAGGAGCAATCAGAGGAACTATGCAGGAACGTCCAGAAAGTAGCAGCTAGACTCTGTTGACTCTTCTCTCAGCAGAGGTGTGGCCCAGCTGTCAGAGGAAGTGGTCTCCAGAGTCATGGTGGAGTGATAGAGGCCAGGCAGGCACACAAGGGCTGCTCCAAGACCAATGTGTAGCCTTGAAGGGATAAAAGACCTGAAGGAAGCCAAGACATTCAGAAAGCCTCCACATGAGACTTACAAGGAACGATGTCATTGCAGAGGGGAAGCATTGGTAAGTAAGGGATGTTATGGCTGCGACCTCCGGACCTCTTCTGGAGGTCATCCTTTTGGAGTAGGGCAAATGTCAAAGTGAGATCACATTGCCCAGAGCCCTGTCATGCACAAAACTTGCAAGGCAAGACCTGACAGGCTGCAATTAGCAAGGAACTGGTTAGCAGTTGGTTATGAACAGGCGTAACAACAGGTTGTCTGACGCTTAACCCAGGGCTCTTCTGTTTCTTATTTTTCTGCAAGAGCTTAAATATGGAAAGGGTTTGTAAGTCATTTGTGAGGTTTCCTACCTACATCTTTTCAGGAATATAAACGGGTGAGAATACTGGTCCTGCTGCAGACTGGTTTTACCACACACTTCAAGGAAAGCTGCGACACCATGGTGGTGGATGGTGTGGGATCGCCAGCCTCAGAATCTGTTTCCTGAAACTGCAGTGGGTGAATCACAGGATCACAGAATGGGAGGGAGGGATTGGAAGGCATCTCAACCCCCCCGACAGAGCAGGGTCACCTAGATGAGGTCGTATAGGAAGGTATCCAGGCTGGCTTTGAACATCTCCAGAGAAGGAGACTGGTTTGTCCCCAGAGCCGTGAAGGGTATGTTCCTTTCCACAGCTCGTGTTCATTTGTATGCTGGTATCACCAGCCCCCTTTTCCCTCCTGCTAATGCTGTGATGGTACTAGGAAGGAAAGGAATCGGTTCAGTAATTGCATGTTGTGCAAAAATTGTTTCTTTTTTATCAGTTTTAAATGTGTGGCTTTTCTACTTAATTGCATATTCTCTTGTGTTTGTACCATGGAAGGAAAACTGGCAGCATCTAGTTATGAGAGGATTTGCTGGACAAGGGCTAAGACTGGCTTCAAACCAGGGGAAATCACACAGAGTAGAATAAGCAAATGAAGGGTTCTGGTTAATCAAACTCAACAGTCATTTGCAACAAAAGGAAAATCTCTTAAAACTTCATAAGACAATTAGTCCTTATAACACACCAAAGATTTTCTTCAGCCCCCACTGTACACCCTCCCCTGCTCCCCATTTTCCTTCCAGGAACAACCGCAGAACCGTTGAAGTGGGGAGAGACCTCCAAGATCATCCAGTCCACCCATCAACACACCCTCACCCTACTCACTAAACCGTGTTCCCCAGGGCCACATCTACTCATTTTTTGAGTCTCTCCAGGGACAGCGACTCCCTCCTCTCCCTGGGCAGCCTGTTCCAACTCCTGACCACTGTCTGAACCCCTTTCTTGATGTCCATGTGATGCAGTTTCTTCCTATAAGGCAAAAATCCAGCCAACACCCAACCCTTTGCTCCAGCTGTAAACCAGACCCTCCAGCTGTAAACCAGACCCTCCAGCTGTAGACCAGACACAAGAACATTCCTTATGCAAGGGGCTAATGAATTACATGATTCCTTTCTCCTCCTTGTAAAAGTGATTGGAAAGCAACCCAAACAACCCCTTTATTAAAGTTTTGCTGGGAAAGTTCCTTCTTTCACCGGGGAAGGGCAGTTGTGATAACAAGCTGCTTGCACACCCAGATCCCCTGATGTGCTGGGTTCATCCACGTGTTTGGGCTTTGCTTCAACAAGGAAGAACAAGAGGGATAGCAGTGCTTGGGTTTGGTGTCACTACATGTGAGCAGGCTCAGTTATCCCGGTACCTCAGCTGTGGTGGTGCATCACGTTCTAAGCCCCATTGCTTGTCCCTGCCCTTGGCAGGGGGTTGGAGTCGGTGATCTCTAAGGCCCCTTCCAACCTGAGCCAACCTACACTTCTGTGATTCTATGATTCTTTGACTGAATCACAGAATCATTAGGGATTGGAAGGGACCTCGGAAGATCATCTAGTCCAATCCCCCTGACACAGCAGGATCACCCAGACCAAGTCACACAGGAACACATCCAGGCAGGTCCTGAAACTGTTCTGTTGGAAGAAGTTGCTCTCCATAAGCTGCCGCTTTTGCTCCCTCATTTAGTAGATCCTAGAAGCTACGTTTTTAAAGGTATTTATCTGCCTATTATAGGAATATCTGGAATTTTAACACCGACTCGTTAGTCAGCAAATTGATAAACTATCAGGTTCTGTGTGTTTTGGTCAATGCTCAAAGCAGCCCCACTCTAGGGTCAGCATTCTCAGGGCACGGGTATCGCCATCGAGGACCTTGTGAAACAGACACATCCCACAGCCCCTGAATCACTGCTCTGAAATGCAGCACAACTATTATTTTATTGTGAGGCTGCTGCTGCTGAGCGTCGTCAGCACAGCGAGTAATTATCAACACAGGGAGATTTGACTAATTTTTTGTTTCCTGGCCTTTGCCCAGCATTTGAGCACAGCCATTGTCTCCATCTAAAGCCAATTCCATTCACCCACTGCACTTCCTTGTGCTGAGGTTTTGTTGATAAAAAGGGACTCTGCATTTATAATTGAAAGGGTTTTTTTCCTCCTTGCAAGAACATGAACCCTTTTACTGCTTTCCAAAGAGGACGCATCATCTAGAGTGCGTAAATGGAGCTGAAAATAACTGAAAATAATGAGTCAAGCCAATAAAACTGGCAGAGGACTGGGCTGAATGGGAGCTCCAGCCAGGTAAATCATGTACTGCAAAAAGAGCTGAATCATTTTCTTTGCAAATCCAGGCTGAACATGCAAATCCTTATCTCTGTTACCTGATGTCTGCCACATCTCCTCTGTGTGAGAGCACAACCGCTTGGCTCGGGGAAAAGCTGCAATATATGGCAAGATGAGGCAGCTTTCCACTATTTCAGTAATTCAGCAGGATTAGGGCAAGAAGGGACCCGTTCAAAATGTGTTGTTTTAGCAGCGTTTTCTCTGGAGAACTCTGCTGCTAAGTTCCCTGTGTGGTGACTGTCTGAGCAGATTATTCAATAATTACATATTAATCATTAATCACCCAGTGATTCAGAAGCCACCCCGTGGTTCTCAAGTGCAGGAACTCTACTGCTTTTGCAACCTAATGATATTTTTCCCAGTTGCGGTGTCGCAACGCCCAGCCAAGCCGGAAGCTAATGGCAGAGAGGGCACCAAAGTTCCAGGGATGCCTGTGGTCATACCTTGCCCTGCTTGGAGAAGGCTATGGAAAAGGAACCACCACAAATCCCACGGGCAAAACACAGAATCACAGAATTATTGAGGCTGGAGAAGACCTCTAAGATCATCACGTCCAGAAAAGCAGTTAGATGCTGTATTCAGTTAGATCTGGAGCGGTCGTGGGCTTTTAATGGTCTGCGTGGGGATTAATGGCAATATCTGGGAAAAAACAAATGGGTGAGAAGATCTCACTGTGTGGTGCAGCAGACACACAGGAGGGCAGGGATGTCATCCAGAGGGACCTGGACAGGCTGGAGAGGTGGACACAAGCCAACCTGATAGGGTTCAACAAGACCAAGTGCAAGGTCCTGCGTCTGGGTCGAGGCAATCCTAGGCACAAATACAGGCTGGGCAGTGACTGGCTGCAAGTAGCCCTGAGGAGAGGTACCTGGGGGTGCTTGTGGACGAACAACGCGAGCCAGCAGTGTGCACTTGCGGCCTGGAAGGCAAACCAGATCCTGGGCTGCATCAGGAGAAGTGTGGCCAGCAGGTCGAGGGAGGTGATTCTCCCAGTCTACTACACTCTGGTGAGACCCCACCTGGAGCACTGCATCCAGTTATGGAGCCCTTATTNTTGGACTGGATGATCTTTCAAGGTCCCTTCCAATCCCTAATGATTCTATGATTCTATGTTTCTAGGATCTTCTCACGCATTCCCCAAGAACACCTTTTCCATCTCAGCGCTGAGGCAGGATGCCCGAGAGCCGTGGTTTGCATTACCCGTGTGCGTCCCTGGCTGGGCACAGTCGCAGGGCAGGGAAGCAAGATTGCTTTCTCATTCTTGAGCACATCTCTAATGCCTGTGCCATGAATGTAGGGCATAGCCAGGGCAGATCAATATTTATGCAGCCTACTTTAGAATGAGCAAGGGAGTTATTTCATAACACAAGGGGACCTTATCATTTCTTTTCCAGTGGATTCCCCTTTCCCCTATTTTTCAAACTCATTTGCATAATACTCTGGGTTTGCTGCCAATTAAAGCGAGTTTTAATGAAGGAAGCCCACATCATCCCTCTGAGGGTGAGAGCTGCTGCCAGGCCTGGCAACCAGAGGCAGAGCCCCTGCCTGGGGAGCTGTGGAGTTGGAGGAAGGTGTGTGTGAGCCCAAGGGGCTGTGGGTCAGGCTCAACTGAGACGCATGTGGCTCTGGTGGGCAGTGATTGATGCCACCCTTGGCAGCTCTCCTGGACAGCTCGCAGGGGAGCTGGTGGTTTCCTCCCTCTCCTTCCAGCCCCGTCGAGCCACTTCTCTTGCGCCCGTGGCTTTGCACACTTAATGCCACTTGCAAAAGAGCAACAATTAATTATCCTAATTAAATGCAACAGCAGGATATCGAACGCTGTGGCTTGTTTCATGCTTTAAAGGTTCGTCTCTTCCGTGCATGCCATCCCCATACCGCTTGTCACAGCTCATCTCATCCATTTGGAGGCAGAGAGGGGAGAGAACAGTATGTATAATAAATCAGAGGGCCACTGCACAGCACACAGGAGAGCAGCTCGCAGCATCACGCCAGCACCCACCTCTCAAACGATCCTCCTAAATAGCCCCGTTGTCACAGCTCAGCCTTCATTGTCTTGATGCTTAGGAGGAGGCTCCTCCACTGACTCCAAACCGAAGGTGGCCTAAAAACCCTCTTGCCTTGACTCTTTCTTCTGCTCTATTTACCAGAAATGCCTTTTTTCCCCCGACCTGAATACACTCGGGGGCCTTCCAGCGCCCCAGGTGCCAGCACAGCAGCTCACATCTGTAGAAACAGATTGGGAGGTGAAGATCAGCAGCTTTATGGCATCAGTGTCCTCTGACTCGCTGCATCAATTCAACCTCCACCCAATAAAACACACTTTACATCTATAAAATATTCCCCACCAGCGTTATATTTTTCCAAAGGGGCCGCACCACAGCTCAGACAGGAAGGTATCTGGGCAATTAGGGCATCTTGGTTTCCACAGCCGGGCCACCGAAATGCAGCCTTGGCAAACTGCATAGATCGAACTCCTGCACCGTAAATGGTCCCGTTTTCCTGAGTAACTGACTGGGCGATGAGAACCCCGTTGCTTCTGTCGACAGAGTATCTTAGTTACTGAGTAACTATAGAGATGTTGCCCTCACGCTTGACGTAAGGATCAAAATGCCTTTCAACACCGAGGCGCCGAGCGCAGCTCCTGGCGGGTTGTTGGCCGTGTGTGGTGTCACACAGCCCAGAGCGGCACACGCCAGCCACGCACCCACCCCCTCAGATGTCCCGTTTGCTTCTTTGTACCAGCAGGAGCAAACTGGAGCATCTGAGGTCAAGTTTCACATTTGAGCTGCCCTGGGCACATGGTTAGGAGAGACAACTAGGGACACGTCCAGCAGCTACCCCTGCACCCCAGCCCCCAGATCACTGTTTCTCTGAAAGGTCCAGCTCCTGAGTGCCCTGGTTGGGCAAGGGCTTCGCTTGGTGTTTGAGTGTAAAATAACTCAGTCCAGGATGCAGCTGGAAGGGACCTCAGTGAGGTAGGTGCTGCCTCTTGTTGGCTCAGGGCACCACATGCACCCCACATACTGCCTGTTGTATAACATAAACAACCACATGCAGGCTGTACCCACGTTGTTCCAACAGACTGGCTCTGAAGGAATGCCGCGATGGGGGTTCCACCCGCTCTGCTGCTGTTGGCTGTTACCTGTAATTATTTCCCAGTGACTAACCAGAGCCTTCCTTGCCACCCTGCAGGCAGAGAGCAGAGCTGAGCAGCCCCATATGTTGCAATACTCTTCTTTCCTTCTTCAGTGCACTGGGGCTTTCCTTGTAGGTGATGTTCACCAGACCCCCTGTCAGCCCCATGGGTGCCCCCTACACCATGCCCAAGTGGGGCAAGTTCCTCCTCAGTTGGTTCCCAACACCAAAACCAGCCACCTGACCTCCAGCTGCAGTTTAGTCCCTGCAGGGCAGAGGAGAAGGACTCTGCCCACACCTCACAAGCCCTCTCCTTGTTTGTGCACCGCAGCACAGCACCTGCCTCTGCCTCAGAAGCACAGTGTTGCTCCCAGGCATTCGCCCACGAGCCGGGTCCTGCCCAGCCACCTGCCAGCCAGCCTGCTGCCCAGCTGGGTTTTTCTGCCATTCCTGCCTGGCAGCACTGTCTCACATGAGCTTGTTCCTGCTCTGAATTGCACCCGCTGTTTCTCCCCATCCCACAGGGAATGGGTGCAGCCCAGCAGAGTGTCCCTGCTGCCCTCAGCAGCACCAGCAATGATGCTGAGCAGTGCCAGCGCTGCACCAGCCTGCCCTGCTGTTCCCAGTACCTCCCACCACCTCATCCTCTGCTGCTCACTCTCTTGCTGTGGTTTTCTGACAAGCTTTGTGTCTAAACTCTCCTAAGTACCTCTTCTGGGCTGACCTGCGATGAGAATGACATCAGAGACACAGCCACAAGCACTCGGAAGCCGACGTAAGTGACATTTAGTGCCCCTCTCCTTGCTGTGAGGCTGGCAGGGAATCCACCTCTGTAAGGAAATAAATTGGCTTGTGCCCAGTTTGCACTTTTTCCTTTCATCGCCCAAGAGTCAGCAAGGTCTGTTTGCTTGTTTGCTCCAACATTTTCCTGGGCATTGAAGTGCAGTTGGTCTTCACTGCTTCTCCCTTCTCCTGAGGTTCAAAGGCAGCCACCCTACTTGTCTTTCCTGCCTGTCCCAGCAAGTCTGACCGAAAACGATTTGCTCGTGGCCCTCAGGTGCCACCAGCCAGGTCTTTAACTATCTGAGATAAAGTGTTTTATATGATATCAAATATATTATTTAACAATTATATCTATATATCATATTGTATGTTGTTATATACATATGTAACAATTATATATATATAAAACGAGTAAAGAATAAGAGCTCTTAGAGAGCAACTAAGCTAATTGTGCCCCAGACCTGTCCCTGTAAATAGACTGAAGCAACAAATCAGCAGTTTTTGTGGAAGCAGGATGGCCCAGGCTTTGCTGGCAGCCAGCGCAGCAGCTACAGCTCCTCACAACACGGTCACCCCAGGCAGGCAACGGCTCGCAGGACCCACGACAGGGCTGATCTGCCACGGGGCTCTCTGCACAGCAAGGACCGAGTTCTGGGTAGAAGTCACTTTTCAGAGCTGCTGTGCCATTCGAACTGGGGAGGAGGGCCATCCCCAAGGCACATGGAGAGAGGTGAGGAGCAGGTAGCACGAATGCCAGTGCATCAGGATCAGCCATCAGCTTTGAAAAGGGCCAGTGGCTGCTTTTTGCCCGTTGTCCACCATTTCCTTGTTGGTTTGTCTGACAAAAGAACCCCAAACTATGACTTTTTGATGATGAAGAAAATTGTCCCTTTGCTGATGGAGCTGCAGCTCCCTCTCCCCAGGTGTAACATGAACAGCTTCACTCAGGAGACCTCCGCTTGGTTAAACTGGACCATGATGATCACATTTGTGACTTGGTCTAAGTGATCCTGCTCTGGCAGGGGGATTGGACTAGGTGGTCTTTCGAGGTCCCTTCCAATCCTTAATGTTCCATGATTCTGTGACTCTGACTCCCAAAACACTGGAGGAAGGGCCATTGTGGGGCTTCACTCAATATAAATGTGGGTTGTTGGGGAGATTCAATAGAACAGAGAACAATAGAATGAGGGGGTCACAGTTTGAAGCTGGAAAAGGGGAGGCTGGACAGGAGGAGAAAGCTCTTGAATCTGAGGGTGGTGGATCCCTGGAACAGGCTGCCTAGAGAGGTGCTGGAGGCCCATCCCTGGAGCCATTCAAGGTCAGGCTGGCTGGGGCTCCGTTGTTGTAGGGGGGTTGGACTAGATGCCCTTTGGAGGTCCCTTCCAATCCTGAGAGTCTATGTTTTTCCTGATTCCCAAGGGCAGAGAGCACCTTGGTCCAGAGATTGCTCTCAGCAGCGTGAGGAGAACTGCACATCGGCCACCCTTGTTAAGGTACGCGTCACATAAAAACCCTCCTGCCATCTGGACTCCTGCCTGCATCCTGTTTCAACTCTTCTCCATGAATATTTATGGTGGCAAAGCTAGATACACCCTAAATTAGTAGAGAATGTTAAGGCTGCGGTGAGTGATTTCGTATAAAATGAAGCTCCTCTGCAGTTCCTCACAGAATCACAGACTTACAGAGGCTACAAAAGACCTCTGCGATCATCAAGTCCTTCCATATATTGGTGTCAATAGCACCCCTGCATGGGCAGTTCCCAGGCTGAAC
The DNA here is from genome assembly GCA_013400115.1 of Rhinopomastus cyanomelas. Classification (NCBI taxonomy): domain Eukaryota; kingdom Metazoa; phylum Chordata; class Aves; order Bucerotiformes; family Rhinopomastidae; genus Rhinopomastus; species Rhinopomastus cyanomelas. The sequence continues at coordinate 336,567 of VXBP01003566.1, read as the reverse complement.
AATGAGTTTTAGGAGGGGATAGAAAACTCAACTGATTCTCCACACACTGTCATAGAACCATAGAATCATGGAATCATTAGGGATTGGAAGGGACCTTGAAAGATCATCCAGTCCAATCCCCCTGCCACAGCAGTATCATCTAGACCAAGTCACACAGGAACACATCCAGGTGGGTCTGAAACATCTCCAGAGAAAGAGATTCCACAACCTCCCTGGGCAGCCTGTTCCAGGGCTCTGTCACCCTCACTGGGAAGAAGTAAAGTGGAACCTCCTATGTTCCAGCTCACACCCATTGCCCCTTACCCTATCACTAGGTGACATTGAGAAGAACCTGGCTCCATCCTCCTGACACCCACCCTTCCCATATTTATAGACATTAATGAGGTCACCCCTCAGTCTCCTCTCCTCTGAGCTAAAGAGACCCAGCTCCCTCAGCCTCTCCTCATAAGGGAGGTGTTCCACGTCCTTCATTAACCTCATTGCCCTACGCTGGACTCCCTCCAGCAGCTCCACATCCCTCCTGAACTGAGGGGCCCAGAACTGGACACAAGACTCCAGATGTGGTCATCCCCAGACATTGCTGGTTTCCTCTCTATTGTAACCTGGTGATAGCATCCTGCCACGCAGGTTGTGTTTTCCTTTGCCCACACATCACCCTCCTTTTCTAGGGCTGTCTCTGTTCTACAGCCCTTTTTCTTTCTCCCTTTTCCTTACCCCTTACAGCTAAGATCACTGTTGTGTCGTGAGACACCCTCTTCCTCAAAATGCATCAAGAATAGACAAAAGCGGAGGAGCCAGACAGCGGCACCACAGGCAGATGGAGCAAAGTAGGTCGTGCAGTTGGCACACGGCAAATACTCAGCAGGCAGCCCTGTGCCATGTTTTGGCCAGGGCATCGTGCGAGTCTCTGCACGGCACCCCACGCCTGCCTGCACCCTGACCCACACTGTGCACAGCCTGCCTTTCCCCCTTGGCAAAGCCAGAGCTTGAGGAGAGTTTTGCTCCCGTTTCAAGACTCCTGCAGCTGTGGACAAGGTGAAACCTGGCAGCTGGTCCAGCTCGCCTTGGCCGTGCCACAGGGCCAGTGTGTGCGCTGCTGCTGTAGGTAGATGTCCATAAGGCCCCGCTGTAAAACCATCCGTGGGGTTCCTCTTCCCTTATCCCACCCTTTCACAGGGTCACAGAACGTCACCTAGTCCAAGCCTCCTGCCAGAGCAGAGTCTCCTAGATCACATCACACAGGAACATATCCAGTGGGTTTTAAACATCTCCCGAGGGGACACCCCACAACCCCTCTGGGCAGCCCGCTCCGGCGTTCCGCGTCGCCCTCTTACAGCAGACACCACTTTGGGAGAAGATGGAGAGTTTCTGGAGGGTTGGCTTGGATTTGCCTTGATTTGTGATGGGTTTTTTGCCCCCAGAGCACCAGGAAACTTGCTAAGGCCACGGGATGGGCTATTGGCTGGAAAATTCTCCAGGGTTCCCGGGGAGGTGAAGGCACGGCTTCGCACCAGGCTCTGTCCTGTCGCCCCAGCAAGGCTCAGCACACCTGGGGCTTGCTGTGCCACTGGATCACGGTCCCTGCAGTGCCCACAGCAGGCAGCAGCAGGTCGCAGAGTCACGGAACAATTGGGGCTGGAAAGGACCTCTGAGCTCTTCCAGCCCAGCCCATGACCTAAGAGCACCACACCGGGCAGGGCACTAAGGACCACATCCATCTAGTGTCCTGGATGGGCACTCCACCACCTCCCTGTTCCTGTCCTGAGCCCCTGGATGCAAGAACCTCAGAAGAAACCACTGCCTTTCCTCATTCCTTAAACCATGCAGCATCTCCTCTCACTGCCAGGCTTTCCCCCAGCATCCCAGGGGTGCATGTGCTGCTGTACTGGTGCTGCTCTAGAGCTCTATGGGTGCTGCTGTACTGGTGCTGCTTTATGGCTGTACTGGTGCTGCCATACTCTTCTGCTGCTGCACCAGTGTTGCTCTGCTGGTGCTGGGGCACTTGGCAAATGCTTGCTGGCACAGTTCCTTATTCTGTACAGGAATTCTCTACAGGGGTCCCAGCAGCTCCTGCAGGCTGTCTCTGGGTCTGTATTACCCTCTTATTGAACTGCCCGCCCGGAACCCCCACACCCTGAGGCTCCCACAGCCCCAAACTTGCAGAGTCTGGCACAGCAGGTGCCCACTGTCCTCTCCTTTTTGTTTGCCAGGGTCCCCAAGTACTGCAGCAGCTCCCAGTGTGCAGGGGAGGTGATGAAACCACCAGGCAGGGGGACAAGCAGCAGGGCAGAGGCTCAGGAATGGGCTCTGCTTTGCTGAAACACCTGGGGAAAGCTCAGGGCAGTGACTACAGGAATTCATGATGCTCACAACAAAAGTAGGACCTTCAGGGAAAGGGAACCCGAATTCCTCCACTTCAGAATGAGGAGGGCAGATTTAAGGGTGAGTGTTAACCCTGGTGTCTAAGGAAGACTCACTTCTCTCTTATCCCAGGTCGTGAGCGTTGATGGAGTTGAGCATTTGCTGACACAAGCGCAGCCGGAGCCAGAGAGCTGAGCAAAGGCAGAAGAGCAGCGGGAGCACACGGATGCTGGCGAGACGACACGGGGCTCAAAGGAGGCAGAGATGGGCGAGATGGTGGAACTGGGTTGCTTGGGCTTGCAAATTACTTGTAGTCAGTCCAGAAACTACCTGCCCGCTGCTGCTGCTTTACCTTTTACCTACCAGAAGTGTGCAGCTCAACTCACTAAAGGGCTCTGTCGAGTCATCTACTTTGTTTGCAGCTGGTTGTTCTCCATCCCAACAACAACAGCGCGGTACCTGCCAAGGCAGCTGGGCTGGGTGGCAGCCTGCGGGCACGCCTTCCCCTGGCACGGCCCTGCACACCACCCCCTGGCCCTGTTTAGGAGCAGTTTGGGGGGCAGCCTGCGGGGCAGCGCCTGCCTTTGCCACACATGCCCACACAGGGTTGACCTCGTTTCCTTCCTAACTGCAAGGGGGCAGAGCGCGGGCACTTTTCGTTCTGCCTGGTTCATTTGTGGTTCGAAACGAAGCGGATGAGACAAGAAATTCTGACACCAGGGATTTAACCTTCTTCGGCAACACCGTACCCACGGGCACCGTCTGGAGGCAGGTTCGCAGCCTCTCCATCCTCCAGGCACCACGTGCAATCGTGTCACTCCTTGCCTGGCAGGAAAAATGTTTCCTGCTCTGGCAGAGCAGCTGGGTGCCAGCTCAGAGAGTCGCTGCTTCGGTTTGGCTCACGATGGTTGGACTTGATGATCTTGAACGTCTTTTCCACCCCTGACGGGTCTATGGTTCTGTGACTGAGTGTGTGGGGGTGGCAAAGGTGGCAAATTGGCTCAAAACAAGCACCAGAGGGAAGTGAAGATCAGACCAACTGGCTGAACCTCGAGCACTAATCAAAGGGAATTGGGCCAGCCCATGGCAGAGCCTGGATTTGAACTGGGATGTTGTCATCAATGCTGGTAACACCTTCCTCTCACCCTTGGACTTGTTGTGGGTTGACCCTTGACATAACTGAGATAACCTACACCAGGACAGGAGAGCCTTCCAGAAAGAAAGATGTTCAGCACTCAGGATCTGGAAAGGGATTTTCCAGATGTTGTCAAGAAAAGTTAAAGACAATGAAGGGAAGAGAAACTATTCAAAACTTCTATAAAATATGCAAAAACCCAATTTCTTCTGACAGGCTTTAGCAAGGACAGCCAGGTCCTCACCAAGGGCTGTGAACACTCTTCCGTGGGATAGAAATGCTTTTCCTGGTGATTTAGTGTCGTGTGAGCTCGTCCTGGAGCACAGACCTGCTGTCAGCAACGGGACCTGGGAACACAGAGGTACCTCAGGCAGCACCTCCCAGCACAAGATTGTGCTTTTCAGGCGCTCCTCATGGTGGTGAGCACTGCGGTTACGAAGCCAAATGTGCTGTCTGGTACAGGAACCGTGATCTGGGGTCATGGAAGAACCTTCCTGCTTCCACTGCATCTCGTGAGACAATGGTTTCACTGCCAAGGCCACATTCTGCTCTGCGCAGAGCTGAGACTGTCCTACAGAACCACAGTGTCATGGAATCACAGAAGCACTAAGGTTGGAAGAGACCTCTGAGATCATCCAGTCCAACCGTCAACCCGACCCCACCCTGCCCACCAAACCATGTTTCCTAGGGCCACGTCTGCTCATGTTTGAACCTCTCCAGGGATCCACCTCTCTTCCTGGGCAGCCTGTTCCAACCCCTGACCACTCTGCCAGAGAAGACATTTGTCCTGATGTCCAGTCTAACCCCTCCCCTGGCACAACTTGAGGCCATTTCCTCTGGTGACTTGGGAGAAGAGCCCAACACCCACCTCTCTACACCCTCCTCTCGGGTAGTTGTAAAGAGCAATGAGGACCCCCTCAGCCTCCTTTTCTCCAGACTAAACATCCTCAGCCGTTCCTCACCAGACCTGTCCTCCAGGCCCTTCACCTGCTTTGTTGCTCTTTTCTGGACGTTCAGGTTGGAAAAGACCATTGAGAGAGTCGAGTCCAACCACTAACCCTCCTCTACCGCGTTCACCACGGGACCGTAGGCTCAGCACCACAACCAGAGGGAGAGGATGTCAAAAGCTTTCAGCACGGGCTGCAAACAGGGGTTGAACCCTCACAGCTTCCCCTGAGCCGTCCCGAGCAGCGGGTGGCAGTTCCTGACTTGGGTTTTCACTGGCCAAGCCCCGACACACGGGGTCAGTTTCACACCTGCACTAGTGTCACACTGCAGCTCCAGGGGCAGATAATCCCTGCATCACAGAGTTCCAGCCTGATGATCCTCACCCCATAGTAGGGTGTGAGAAGGGGGTGACTGAAGGCTTCTCCTGGCAGCTTGACCTCTTTCTTGGCCCTTTCTCCCCGTCCCGGGCTCAGTGGCAGCCTCCCCTGGCTTCCCTCGTAGGGCAGAAACCATTCCTGGGTGTTTCTGGAGGGCTCAGTCGCTTGGGTCCCAGTGACAACCCCACCTTTATCTCTCAGGCAGGGGAGTTCTGGCAGCAGTGCCACTGCAGGGGGGTCCTGCAGCGAGGGCAGAGCCCGGGCGTTTGCCCAGAGCCTTGTGAGGCTGAGAAAAATCTCTCCTAGCCCAGTCTCACGGGGCTCCCGACCGAACCAGGGTGTCTGCGCCTGGAGGTGGCCGCACCCCAGAAGGGAGCCTCCCGGGGACACGCTGGCAGGTGGCTACTCCATCTCTCCCCAGAACAACCAGGTGCTGCCACTGCGAGCTGCTCACAGCAGGATTTTTCTAGAAGCAATAGGAGAAGGATGAAAGCCGGAGCTCCCCGGGCGCTCCCAACCACGCGTCCGTCTGTGCGCCAGGAGGAAAACGCTCGGGAGCAGCTCTGCAGACAAACAAACAGGAGCAGCCGCGTTTCCTGGCTTTTCTTCCCTTTCTTTTTGGCCGGGATGTGCAGCCCTGGGGAAGTGCTGGGGAAGGCAGTCTGTGCAGGGGTTGCCTCCCCAGTTATTCGAACTGGGAAGTGCCAGCTTCCTCGTGCCCACGTGGCAAGGTGGGCCCCATCACCCCGGTTGCTAGCCCAGCTTTCCCTGTTGCTCGCGGGGGGGGGCTCCATGGACGCTCAGCACACAAGGATGTGGCACTGCACACAGAGCCAGGCACTGCCCCCAGTGCTCCCAGTGCTCCCAGCACCAGTCACACAACACAGTGACGCCTTTCAGCCTCCCTGCAGCCCCTGGTTGGACCTCACTGCTGCCAGCCCAGGGTCACTAACAGCAGGGTCACTAACAGCAGGGTCACTCCACAGCCCCAGCCCTCACACTGTGGTCACTAGTGCTGGGCACAGCCCAGGGGGGGACACCAGCATGAGGCAGCTCAGCTTCTCGCAGCGTCCCTCAGAGAAGAGCAACAAAGGTCAGAGCTCAGGACTTCACAACCCCAGGAACCAGCCGTCGTCCCAGAGCTCTTGCAACACCTCCAGGACTGACAGCCAGTCACCCAGGAAAGAAAGATCTAGCAGGGTTTAAGTCCTCGATGACATCGGAAGGCAGAGGTCAGCCTGGAAGGTCTGGCTCAAAGGAAGCAGGAGATGGTCACACCGCGATGGCAGAGAGAACTCTCCTCCTGAAGTGTCCCCAGTTCCAGCCCTGTGCCTTTTCTTCCAGGAAGCTCAGTCCTTGAGCAGCTCGTGCTGAGATTTCTGTGATGACTTGAGGTTTTAAAATGAGACCTCATGCCCTCCAGGGAACCCTACACTGAGTCTCGTCATGGTTTCCTTTTATCCCTGTGGAGAAACAACCTTGGACCTGCTCTGCAGACCTGTAGGCGCAGAGGAGACGAAATACCCTTCGGTTTGGGCGTTTCTGAGCCCCTTGTTGACTTTGTTCAGGGTTCATGAGGCTCTCGCAAGTGGAAGAGATGGTCCTTCAGGCACGAAGGTCTGGTTTCTCTGCTGCCTTCTGCACCGCAGGGCTGGAGGACAGGCTGCAGAAAGGACGCTGCCGACAGCTGGCGGGGGGGGAGGGCTTGCTCGTGCCCCGGAGCCCCCGGCTCCATCTGGAGCATGGGTTTCACCTGAGGTCAGCGGGGCAGCGCTGAGAGGAGGTCACTGCTGTCTCAGCCACGTGTGCTGCTGTTGAGTTCAAAGAGCAACCGGCCTCCTGCGAGCGGCAGAGAGGGAAGGACCTGCTTCCCTTTGAACTTGCTGTCTCATCTTCAGTTGGTGATCGCCTGAATGATCTCGATGCCAAGAGGTCAGGCTCTGTCCCCAGTGTGCCACAGGCAACCTCCGGGCACCAGGTCTTGGGGGCTGGGGCCAGATTCTGGAGACCGGGGAACAGGGCTCCCACCAACACCTGCTGGCACCCTACTCAGAGACACCCGCACTCGGTCGTTGGTGCCACCCTCCAGTCCAGAAGGGTGCCCCAGGAGCTGAGGGCAGGTTTCATTAGCCACATAGCTGGAGTGCCGGTCACTGACAGCCCTGTGAGCCACACCTGTGACAGAACGGGCCCAACGGGCACCGGGTCACAGCTGTTCTAGAAATCTTTGTGAAGTTCGAGCTCGTGACCCGGACTGGCAAAGGAACGAGATGGCCACACGGACAGGGAAGATGCTGCCCATGGAGCTAATTCCCACCTCAGCCAGGGCCATGACGAGGACGTGAACACAGGATCTAACCCTTGGAACAGTTTGATGCTAAAAGCTTTGATCCTTGGCATCCACGTCTTCTCCTGCGTCCCCAGGGTTCCCACAGCAGTGGTGAAAGCCTGGCTTTGGCTTTAGGCCGTGAAGTGGTGGTGGTCACAGCACACGAGTGGGGTGGAGCTGCCATGGTGACCTCCCTCCCTGCTCTCAAGATCCTCCAGCACAGCCCCAACGGACAGGATACCTCACGGCTGAGCTGCCAGAGAAGGGGCACTGGCAGCAGGGACCTTACGGAGTGACCCTGAACAGGAAACAAACGAGAGCAGAGGCTCCTGCTCACAAAATCAGCAGCCCGGGACTGGCAGGAGCAAGTGCCCCGAGTCAGAGCAGGAAACGCCGCTGCGAGACAGCCTGTAGCAGGGCAGGAACGAAGCCTTCAGCCCGTCACTGCTGTGCTCCTCACCCTGCTCGCGGCGAGGGTTAGCGTTGCCCTCAGTGTGTCATGGAGTCACAGCGTGTGTTGGGTTGGAAGGGACCTCCAAAGGGCATCTAGTCCAACCCCCCCGAACAAGCAGGGGCATCTCTTCCTAGAACACAGTTCGTTGGGGTAACTGTGCCCAGCTGGGACCAGGTTACTCCTCCCAGGTGCTGATGTCAGAGCCCTGAGAGCCTGGCTGGAGCTGCTCTGCTCCTGACACAGCAAGAGGTGGGCAGAGCCCCACTGAGCAGCCCCCAGGCTGGAAACCTCTCAGGTGATAAAACAACCCTCACCTAGACCTCATCAGTAGCCACACCTGCCAGGCAGCGGTGGGGGTGTCTCAGAGCGACATTTTGGGGCCAGTGAGTTTTCAGCTGGGGCTGCAGTGTCTGTGAAGAGGACAAATGTGTTTTTCTTCTTTCAATAAGTCAGTGGTGGTCCAGGGCAGACCCAGGCTTGTTCACCCACCCCTGCTGCCTCAGGTGCACTCTGCAGCACCTCAGTGTGATGGGTCTCCACGGAGACAGCTCCACACAGCTCCATGGCTTCTGCGCTGCTGCAGAGCCCCCTTTGCTTCACTGGGGAGACAGAGCCGGCCCAGTCAGCACCAGGTGCACTGGCTGCTCCATCTGCTGCAGGATAGTTCGTGATACCTGGGACTGAATTTAGACCTGGACCAGCCTTAGATGGGCAACATCTAGTGAACGCAACAGCTACATTTTGGTCTGGTCCCTCACTCGCTTCTCCTCTGCTGCCTTTTGCTCTTTGGCTTTGCTGCAGTTACCAAGCCCCTGCTGTGGTGTCTCCTGCAAACCAGACCTTGATCACCTACTGTCAAAGAACCACAGCACTCACATGCTCAGCTTGAAGTATGTAGTTGTCCTCTTCAACAGGAACCTCATCTTTAAGGAGCAGCTAAGGGAAGCCCCAGGATTTGCTTTGCCACTCTAAGCTGTCTGCTGTTCTGTTGGGGCCTGTGCATATCACAGAATCATAGTTTGGAAGTGACCTCCAAAAGGCATCTAGTCCAGCCCCCTGCAACAAGCAGGGACAGCTTTAACTAGAACAGGTTGCCCAGAGCCCCAGCCAGCCAGCTCCAGGGATGGGGCCTCCACCACCTCTCTAGGTAGCCTGTTCCAGGGCTCTACCACCCTCAGATTCCAGAGCTGCTTCCTCCTGTGCAGCCTCCATCTGCTCTTTTCCAGCTTCAAACCATGTCCCCTCAACCTGTTGTTCTCTGTCCATATCCTGTAAAAAACCTTTCAAAAAGGGCATTTTGATGGCAAGGAGGGCACTCTTGTACCTGAAACTGGCTTCTCTACCTACACCCAGCGTCGGTTTCAAACCAGAAGTTTCAGTCAGAACAAGAAAAAACCTGGAGCTGTTGCAGTGACTGTGGTTGAACATCAGAAGCAGCAGCTGATGTAAGCAACGCCTGTTTTCATGTTGTGTTTGTTTTGCCAGCACTGGATTGCCCCCAATAAATGCCATTTCTTCCCCAGAAGGCTCCAACCGGAACTTTAAACCGCAGGGTCAAACCGAGCTGAAGCAGCTGTGAGTATTTCAGACAGCCATCCCCACCTCTCTTTGCTCGCACCCGTGGGCATCGGTGGAAGTTAATCCCTGGCTTTGCATCGGTCGTCAGTGGGCACGAAGAATCGGTGCCTGAAAAGCCAGTTACAAGTGGCAAGTTCTAAAGGGAACATGGCAGCTGCTGGAAGGCTTCTGGTCTGTGCCTTTCCCAGGCTCAGCAGGTTTGTTTCAGCCTCTGCTTCTGCTGGTTGTTCTGTCGACCCGCTCATCCGGCAGCGACCTCTCGCACCAGCCAGGGCGCCGCTGTGATGGTGGGTCCCCTGGGCAGCGCCTTCCTGAGCGTGAGGCACTCGGAGCAGTGTCTGGTCTGCGTGAGAGCGGTCAAGGCAGAGTGAGATAACGAAGAGAGGTTGTCCTGGAAGATGCCCAGGTGCCCCGGGGCTTGTTTTGGCCGCGCGGTGCTCAGGAGCGCTGCTCGCTGCTGGGTACCACAGTCTGCATTTGGGGGACAGGGTGGGGCCAGGCTGACAGTGGGACTGGATGATCTCGTAGGTCTCTTCCAATCTTAATGGTTCTATGATTCTATAAAAAGTCTGAATCACAGAATTATTGAGGCTGGAAAAGCCCTCTGAGCTCATCCAGCCCAGCCCAGGACCTAACATCACATCGGCCAGACCAGGGCACTAAGTGCCACATAGGGTCTGTCCCTAAACACCTCCAGGTATGGGGGCTCCACCACTGCCCTGGGCAGTCCATTCCAGTGTCTGATCACCCTTTCCATGAGGAAGGGCTTCCTAACATCCAACCTAACCCACCCCTGGCAGCTTCAGGCTCTGCCCTCTTGTCCTGTCACTTAGTTGCCTGGGAGAAGAACCTGATGCCCACCTGAGTACAACCTCAATTCAGGGAGCTGTAGAGAGAGACAAGGTCCCTCTGAGTCTCCTCTTCTCCAGGTTAAACACCCCCAGCTCCTTCAGCCTCTCCTCATCAGACTTTCCCTTCAATCCCTTCCCCAGCCTCGTTGCCCCTCTGGACCCGCTCCAGCCCCTCCATCTCTTTCTTGAAGTGGGGGGCCCAGCCCTGCCCTCAGCACTTGAAGGGAGGCCTCCCCAGTGCCAGTACAGGGGAGAATTGTGTCCCTAGACCTGCTGGCCACACTATTCCTTATACAAGCTAGGATGCCATTTGCCTTCTTGGCCACCCGGGCACACTGTTGCCTTCCTCTAGTAGCCACTTGAAAGGGAGATGATGCAGGAACCAATTTTTTTTTGGTTAATGTTGTTTCTCCATCTTTGCTGCACTGTGACCTGGTTGTGCTCCTGCAACTTTCCATCTAGAACCACCCTGAAGCTCAGAAGATCCTCAGACACACATGTGGCTGCAGCTGTCTGGGTCTTCAGTGCCCACTGTGAGCCCAGGGCTGTCTGAGCGCTGGATGGTGACTCCTTCAGCTCCATATGTCACATGTTTGGAGAAGCATCCCGGGTGCCAGCTCAGGAGTGCCCGTGTTCCACTGGCAGAGCTGTGCTGCCACCTATTGTGGCCACGAGCTGCAGAGACCCGGTTCTCTGTGAGACCAAGTTCGCAGTCACTAACCACCGTCTGTCTTCCCTCCTTGTACGAGAAGCCCTTCCGAAACGCCCGGCAGTGCTCGCTGCTGGGTGCAGAGCGCAGGCGCGCAGGGACCTTTGCCCTGACCCACTGCAGCTGCTGGCACAGTTTGGTCTCCAGTCTGCTCCAGCTCCCAGCCCTGTGACACTCGGGGACCGGCTGCCCACTGCCCAGCAGCGGTGCTGAAGCAGAGCCCTGCTCCTCTACCCCAGCCAGCAGCTGCAGGCAGAGCCCTCTGCCCACACCAGCGCCTGGAGAAGCGCTTTCCTTTCCCCCCGGGAGGAGCACAGGACGGGATGCTCCTACCTGGAGCTGTCTACCTTACCGAGACAGTTACGAGCCCTGATGGGAACTCAGGACTACACCCCTAAGAGACCCCCTCTTCCCCTCAGCCGTAATCACCAGCCCCGAGCAGGAGGCACGGGTGCCCAAAGCTGCTTTCTCGTGCACAGAGTCTGGGCAACAGCGTCTCCAGGAGGAGCTGCAGGAGGCCCAGGCCAGTGCAGCACTGGAGCCACGAGCGAAAACAGAACTGATTACAGTGGTTATTTCCACCTCTTCACAACAGCAGTGGCCTGGGACAGGTCGTGTTTTGCAGGTCTCACTCCACCTTTCTGCTCTCCATCTACTTTGGCACAACACACAGGTCCTCTGTTCCTTCACCTCTCCAGCAGCGTCAGCCAAACCAAGACTCCGGGATTTGACTGATTCCAGGCCACCTGATGGGAAGAACAGCTTGAACCCTACTGCCCAGCCAGCACTTTCTGCATGAAAACAGGCATCAGGAGGATGAGGACTGGGACACTCTGCGTTTTTACACTTTCTAACCAATAGCTTTAACAGATCCTGGTTGGACCTGGGTTTGCTGGCAGCACAGACGCAAACGAGAGCATCAGCAGCTCCGAAGGCCCAGCCTCCGCTGAGGTGGTTCCCAAGTTCCCATGGCAGGTGAACGCGCTCCCTTGAAGCCAGGGAAGCGGGACACACCACCTGCAGGAAGCACAGACCCGTTTCGTTTGGAAAAGACCTTCAGGATCAAGGAGTCCAACCATTAACCCAACTGTCCCAACCCACCGCTAAACCTTGTCCCTGAGCTCCAGATCTCCATGATTTTAAACAATTCAACTCCCTCCCTGGACAGCCTGTGACAAGGCCAGGCCACCCTTTTCCACAAAGCTGTTCCTAATGTCCGACCTGAACTTCCTGTGGCACAACGTGCCAACATTTCCTCTTGTCCTGTCACTTGTTACTTGACCCATGACACATGGGTTCAACACCTCTCAGTACCATGGGGCAGCCTACGGAAGAGGTTGGGTTCACTGGCAACTCAGAGCTTTCTCATTGTGTCAGATGGTTCCACAGGCTGCTCTGGAGAGGACGTGAGGATAAAGATGTAAGAAAGCCTGTGGTCCTCAGCTCTGCACGTAAACTGCTGCAGAGCAGCAGGAATTACAAGCACCGTCTCCACGGTGAAGTGAGAGGATGAAGTGTCTGGTATCTTCTCTTTCTCAGTCCCACAGCAGCACATGTGGGTACCACATCCACACCAGACCCCTCAGCTCTCACCTGCACGTTTCTAGGCTTCTTCCCCGCTCCCAGCAGCTCCCCTTGCTGTTCCATCCATTTTACCAGCAGAATGAAGATGGCTCTTTCCAGTTACTCCACGTGTAGCACACACGTCACTTTCACTGCACAGAAAACCTCCCCGTGTTTAAACTGGGCTTTAGCCCAAGTTCAGGAGCCATCAGAGGGCTACGCGTAACATCACAGTTAATAACAGTATCACCCTTCTGAAGGCGCTTCGGGCTGAAGTCCCAGGTCTACCACGCAACGCTGTCCTTTCTTGCGAGACATCAAGCTATCTTAGAGAAGACGGTGCCCTGACTTCAGGTACCAGACTGACCTTAAGCCAAACACTCTCAGCTTTGTCTTCGCAGAATCACAGAACATTAGGGAAGGGACTTCATGAGATCATCCAGTCCAATCTCCCTGACACAGCAGGATCACCTAGACCAAGTCACACAGGCGGGTTTTAAACATCTCCATAGAAGGAGACTCCACAACCTCCCTGGGCAGCCTGTTCCAGGGCTCTGTCACCCTCACTGGGAAGAAGTTCCTTCTCATATTGATGGGGAACCTCCTATGTTCCAGCTGACACCCACTGCCCCTTGTCCCATCATTAGATGACACGAAGCAGAGCCTAGTTCCATCCTCCTGACACCCCTCCACCACCCCCATATTTATAGACCTTAATGAGGTCACCCCTCAGTCTCCTCCTCTCCAAGCTAAAGTGACCCAGCTCCCTCAGCCTCTCCTCATCAGGGAGGTGCTCTCCTCCCTTCATCATCTCTGTGGCTCTGCGCTGGACGCTCTTCAGCAGTTCCGTCTGGAACTGAGGGGCCCAGAACTGGACACGGTGTTTCAGACGCAGTCTCACCAGGGCAGAGCAGTGGGGGAGAAGAACCACCTCTCTTGACTTCGAACGGACAACCCCAGCGGCACCGTGCTGAAGGCTTCTGTGGTCCCACGCCTGCACCCCTGGGCGCAGCAGCCCACCGCCCCACGGCTGCCAGGGCTAAAGGACAGGCCCTGCACACTGGTGTGGGGTTTTTTTTCGTTTTTTTATTGCTGTTAATTCAAGGAAAAAGGTTGCATAAAATCCAATCTCTTCTAGAAATATAAGTGACCTTTCCAGTACATTTCAAATATCAAAGTATATGGTAAACATACAAATAAAGAGAAGGTAACATACCTCCTATTTACAGTACAGTATTTGAAATCATAAAATAAGTTCCATAAAGTACAACTGGCAGGTAATTCACAATACAAGTCCATTGGTGGTTTAACACCCTCACTTCAACTCAAACGCAGTTCATTCATTTCAAGTGGTCCAAAAATACCCAGATCAAATAAAAATTTTAATCAAAATAATTTTTTATTTACTACTTCAACTTTTTTTAATTGGTTTTTTTTTTAAATTAAAGCTTTTGTCTACCTCCCCCTCCCTGATACCCCCCCCTTCCCCTCCAAGAAAAAAAATCTCAAAACGTACACCGGTGCTATAAATATAAACGCTACCTATGAAGAAATGTAGGAATCAAGCTCTTTTTTTGATCCGTTTTTCAAGTCTGTTTGCTTAGCAGTGGATGAGACGGCTGAACCCAAGATTCATTTTTCATTTCATCCTTCTAGCGGACAACCGGGCTCCAATTTTTTAAGAGCTAAAAGCCAAAACAACCCAACAAGGTTTTTTTTCCTGCCATGACGTGTGAGGAATGCCAAACCCTACGGAGATACAGTGGTAGTTGTTCGTCGGTGTTGAATGCAGCAGTCAAAAAATACACTCGTCTTCCAGATAACCTCAGTGCACTTTTTGGAAATCAAATATTACCTGGAAGCAATTTAGTAGAGATATTGGCTTTTTAAAAATAAAATAAAAAATACAGCAGCATTAAAAGTACTTTACTCGTGATACTGACAGGATTAATGACCATCGGAACACTCGTGGCAGTCGTTCACATTACACTCTAATCACGCAGAGCGGTAGCTCGTTATGAAATAGTGACTTTGCTATTTGGTAGACAGGTTCTAAGTACTAATACCTGACTAGTCTGTAGAAAACCAGAGCTTTTTGTTCGGTTCCAAAGAAAACATTTACATTCCAAGCACAATGCAACACTGGAATAGTTTAGGAAAAAATAGTCGATCAAGTCATGTTCATTCTGTGTCGACACGAAGTAGAACAGCTTTAAAAAAGGGAAACAAAATGCTGTCACCTTCCCTTACAAATGCAGACACACGGAGTACGACATTCATACCATTGCTGTCACCTTTGTTGCTGAACATACAGGCTAAAAAGCTACAACGGAGGGGAAATCAGTCAAATTTCAGCTTGTCCATTCACCTAACTCTGTTCCAGTCCACACAGCTTCCGCCCCTTCCTGCTCTAGCGCTGTCGCGTGACCGGGCCGCTCGGGAGCTGCGTGTCCGGGCTGCGCGTGACATGGCACACGCGGCGCTGCGTGCTCCTCGGGACTCTGCTAACAGGGTGTCTCGACATCCCCTCAATTCATGAGCATTAATTTAGAGTGTGGGCAGGGGTCGTATGAACCGCTAAACACTCATGCAAGTCCAACAGATCCACGTGGACAAACGGGGAAAGAAAATAAAACAGCAGCATAAGGAGAACAGGGAGGGAGGGGAGAAGATTGTTGTGGTGAGGAACACGACCAAGTTTCTTCTTTCACCATATGGCTGCTCCACCAGTGATGCCGGAGGTCAGAGGACTCTTATTTTAAAAAAAATGCAGTAAACATTGCACATGTCTCAAGTCTTCAGTGCAAAAGCATGGTTCGAATGCTCGTTCTGATTGTTTGGCTGGCTGGCTGAGTTACATGCACTACGCGAGCCGTGTGTAGAACCAGGAGGACACCGGGGACTCGGCTTTCTTCTTTTGCACGGAACAGAGGTGTGAGAGCAATGAAAAATTCCAAAAGAATACAAAACCAGGGAATGTCCCAAACACAAACCAACCCACCCCCCCAGCCACACGCCTTCCCCCCAGATCTCTCCCAAGCTTCAGTCTGAGTAGGCAATGTTTACTTGTTTCAGTCTGCAGAATCCAAGGTATCATTGGAAGGGGGAGGGGGAGGTGCGTATCTCAGTCTGTAAGTGCCTAAAACAGGAAAGAGAACTACTAAGTCACTGCTCACAATGCAAATGGATCACAAACCACCACAAGCGATCAAAATGGACACCATCCTCAAAAGGCACTGTCATCCTCCAGTCCTGTCACAGCAGGTCCCAAGATTTCACACTACTCGCTTGCTAAAGCGGTAAAGACTTAAAGAGACACGGACCACAGGTGCAGGACTGCACCGCCGCTGGAAAACCGCAAAGCAAAGACGACCCCCGGCAAGGACTGTTTGTTCTGTTCCAGTCTGGCCACACCAGCAAAACCACACTGGGCACCGGCCAGACATCAGAAACAGTTTCTGCTCTGTGCAGCCACTGAGTTCTCCCCGCTCTTCCGGACGCAGCGAGAAATGGCAGAGGAGACTGAGGCCATTTCAGTGAGTTTTAGTTCCAAATTGGTTTCTTTTTGCTGCAACTTGTCTGCAAAGTTAAAGCAGGTCTCACTGACACTCTGTGCGCTGGGGCACGGACGGATCCGAGTTCTAAGAATCCACGTTTGTATCACAGACAGCAACGGATCTCTCTCACTTTCTGCCAGTGAACTCTGTCCGAAACAACACTCACCAGGAAGGGAACAATGGAAACCACATGCAAGTCTCAACACAAAGCCAACCGGGGAGAAACGAGTGACAACTTAGCACTGACGCGGTCTGACCTCCCAGCGCCGAACGGTGCCCGTCGGCAGCTTCACACTGTGAAGCCCGTTCCCTTGTACTGTCCTACAAGGTTTTCAGGCAGAGAGAAGCTACACTGTGCAGGTGAGAGCAGGTCACTAGAGCACGGCCATTTACACCAGACAGACACACGCACGCACACCTTTCCGCAAGACCAGAAACAGCACATTCAGAAAGGTAAAGAGGAACCGCTACGCTCAAAAGCAAGTCCGCTGGGGGTTATCGTGATTACCTTGTTGACTGGCCTCCATGGACGACTGCTTACAGTCCTGCGCATAGTGTCCACTTACACCACAATTGTAACACGAAACGTTCCCGTTCTTCTTGGGCCCCGACCCATTTGTGTTGGCAACTATGTTAGGTGCTGGATATACAGGATAGAACCTCCCAAATCCTGCCATCTGCTGCATACCATAGTTGGCTTGGCTCCCCATCACTGGGTCATGCATGAGCCCGTTTGCATACGGAGACTGAGGCAGGAAGAAAGGAAGTTGTGTCCCATTGCTTTGATGTGCTTGATTGAGGTAGCTGCCATTGCAAAGAGATGGCAGAGTGAAGAAAGATGGAACTCGGTAGACTTGTCCATGAAGTGGGTTATGATAAAAATAGCTATTAATCTGAAGGCTTCCATTGGTCCCACAGCTACATCTACGTCCGCAAGAGCCGCACGGCCCAGATCCCAGCTGCTGCGGAGGTAACATTGTCCCGTTAGTGTTGCTGTTTCCCACAGCGTTGATGTAGGATGTGCTGTCGCTCTGTGCAGTGCTGTGTGTTAGAGCAGGGCTCGGGCTGGGGGCAGGGCCTGGCGTGTGTGTAGGTACTGCAGGAGGAACAGTGGACTGGACCTGACCAACACCTAACCCAGCGGACTGAGGTGGTGAGGAGGTTGCTACAGTGTTTAGCACGTTTGTATTCTGGTTGGGCAACACACTGGTAGCATGAGGACTGCCTGGCAAAGCATAGGAAGCTGGTGGGGGTGGTGGTGCTGCTGTGGAGAGACCAGCTGCTGGAAGAACTACCTTGAGATTGGTAGGCTGAGGGATTGCTCCTGGGTTTCCCTCAATGTGAGGCACCATTTGATTCAGTCCTACCACCTGGGATGCAGGTTTTGTGATGGGATCTGTAGTAGGAACTGGGGATCCTGGGAAACTACCTGGGTTGTGGACTGGGATAAAGGCAGTATTTGGTGATCCAATACTTAAGTTTCCTGTTGGCTGCTGCGGTCCATTAACTGTGCAACTCTCTGATGATCCCTGTGGAGAGGGCATTTTCAACCTATGTATGGCCAAATGCAAAGCAGGGCTGTTGGGCTGGACAGAGTGTGGAAGGAAAGTGGATGGGACTGGCAGAGGGGAAGCCATTAGCTCAAGGCGTTTCTCAGGTTCACCAGAGGTCACTGGGCCCATTCCACCAGGAGGGGAGTTTGTAGATTCTCTCACTGGTGACACAGCAACAGGTGCGGTGACAAGCATTCCCATCGTTTTGCCGTCGGCAGATATGGGTGGTGGGACGACCGCTTCAGGCTTCTGGGCAGCGCTGTGCATCACACAGTGTAAGGCAGGCATGAAGGAAATGTGTTGGAACTTTGCATTCAGAGGGTCTTCCGAAAGGCTCCCGTTCTCACTGTTCACTGCAGAGATCTGAGCAGAAGATTTGTTCACGTTTGACGAACCAACAGCGCTGTAGCCTGTAAACCTGGTTGTATTCTGATTCCCAGAGTCCTCAGAATTGCTGTCTGTATCTGTGAAGACAAAAGCATTTGTCATTCAGGCAAACTAATCAGGAACGAGAGAGTCAGGCCCTGCACTCACCTGCCCAGATAACACTTGCTAAGTTATGTCTCCTCAAATTACAGTAATTTGGAGATTGTTTTCATTAGCCCCAAGCAGGGTAGGTCCATCTCCACCACGAGCCCACACCAGACAGCCCAGCTAGCTAATCCAACTTCTGCTCTTCTGCAGGCGTGAGGACAGACTGAATTAGGAATTTGCATCTACCTAGGAAGTCACGAACACAACTCACCCAGACCTGGAAGGAGTGGCAATTTAAAGTGTCAGTGCAAAACAGGAGGATCTCTCAGACACATCACATGATCTGATATAAAGCCAGTCCCTTTCAGACCATCGTTTTGCCTATTACTGTACTGCTGAAGTTTCTCAAGAGAGCTTTGCCACTGAGGACAGACAATTACTACCTGTACATAGCAATCTGAAACTCAGTGTATCTCTACAGTCCTGCCAGAAGCCTTCAAACCATCCAGTCACAAATCCCACAAAGCAAAGTGGTCTCTGCAGCTAGTTCAGAAATAAAAGCAACTAATAAAACTGAGAAACTAACTGAAGTTAACACAAGGAAGAAATAGTCTACGAGTAAAGATGTTCATGAACACTCTCCATAGATACAACCTCTGTCTTTTTCTTCTTCACTGTCAAAGCTTTCCCTCCCATCATGTCGTGGGCTAGAAGGAGAACTGTAGCTTTCCGATGATGTTTCTCCACATGTATCATGACCAGATCCAGCATCCAAATTCAGATCTGAAAATAAAAATTGGCATTCTTATTTCTAATCTCAGTCTACGGAAGTGAGGTTATTCTGGTTTGCTCGCATCTCACGTTAGCTCAGACTTTGCTTTGCTCCTGCCTAACTGCATCTTCCCCTGTACTCCCACACCCAGCATCCACTCAGCTCTTCTCCTAAAGCTGCAATGATCAAACCCCTGGAGTTAAAGATGCAACACTGAAAAGGCATATTTAAGCAGAGCAGTGAAAAGAATGATCACTCTTTCTTAACACATTTTGCGATGCTTACACCAAATTCTGCTACAGCAGTCACTTCCTCTGAACAGCAGTGATCCAACCCTGCCAGTCAAAGTGATGCACCTCTCCTTGGTCATAGCAGCACAGGCAGAAGCAGCTAACTCAGCAGGCAACATCAAAACAGCACACCTAGCTCTGCCAGACCTGCTACACTGCGGAGGGTGTGGAGCCAGAGCCTTTACGGGAGGCGAAACCAGAAGTCGCGCTCAGACCGCACGCAGCAGCGAGAGCCCAGCCGCTTTAGCCGCGTCAGCGGTAACACCACAGCAGCAGAGGAGGATCAGGCTGTGGTCACCACTGCACATGGATGTGGGAACCCAAACAGAGGTCCCCCAACAAGATGAGGCTGTGCAGGTGACAGACTGCCAAGAATATAGCACTTTTTTGCATTTTCCTGGCTGCATGTGGTGGGAGCAGGGAGATCATCTCGTTGACCGGGCAGCACAGTTGCAAGATGAGGTTGGAAGGCTACAAGCTGAACTAGAAGGGCTGAGGAGCATTAGAGAGGCTGAAACAGAGGTAGACTGGTGGGGCCAGGCTCAGCAGTCTGGACAACTGTGGAGTTATGTTTTAACACTGGGTTTTGTGGAGTCACTGTTATAAGAGCAAGGACATTTGGGATGTTTTAACCTGTGAAGCAATGTTGCTAGTTGGCTTAAGTATGGGCGACTGGCATAAGTCTAGGTCTTTGTCTAAGCCATAACCACCTGCTAAAGAGACAAGAGGCAGTAACAACAGTATGGGGAAACCTCATGGACAGCGTATGGTAGCCAAGCAGATTGCAACAGGGGTTGTTTTGGTGTTTAACGGACCAATCAATGTTAAGAAATAGATACTATCATGCTCAAGTTTTAACAATAAAAAAGCTTCTACCTTAAATCATATTGATTCGTGTAGAGTCCATTTGGTAAACGCCTGCAGCTAAATACAAGGCTCAGGGGAGACCTTATTGCTGTCTACAACTACCCGAGGGGTGGCTGTGGCCAGGAGGAGGTTGCTCTCTTCTCTCAGGCAGCCAGCACCAGAACAAGAGGACACAGCCTCAAGCTGCGCCAGGGGAAATTTAGGCTTGAGGTGAGGAGAAAGTTCTTCACCGAGAGAGTCATTGGCCACTGGAATGGCCTGCCCAGGGAGGTGGTGGAGTCGCCATCTCCCTGGAGCTGTTCAAGGCAGGATTGGACGTGGCACTTGGTGCCATGGTCTAGCCTTGAGCTCTGTGGTGACAGGTTGGACTTGATGATCTATGAGGTCTCTTCCGACCTTGGTAATACTGTGATACTGTGAAGATTGGGGGGGCCTGTATCCTATAGTTCTCAGTAACTTTCCAAATTACTTTAACTAAAGTGTTTTGAATCTTAACATAACCTGGAGCAGCAGCATCAACCTCACATCACCCAAAAAGTGAGAACCTAAAGTGTTAGTTACAAACTACCAAGTGTTCCAAGTTACACTTGGAACTGACTGATGCCTCTGCGAAGCTACAAACAGGGAGCAAAGAACAGAAGAAAACACGATGCAGTTCAGAGTCAATGACTTGAAGCAGAGCACTTCAAACCCAGCCTGGATTAATAAAGCCAGGCAGAGACTCAGCCTGCTTCAGTGAAATTTCTGTTCAGCTAGTCTCCAGTAGGGCACCTCGCGAAGCCATTCTGGTGGCTGTACACAAGTGCACAGGTACAGCTCACCTCTGAGCAGGACTTCGTCGTTACTTTCAGCCTCTGTGGATTGCAGAGGCTTTAGGGAGCTGATAGTAAGGCAGATCCACATCAGTGGAGTGGACAGAACATGGCAAAACATTCCCTACCTAACTCTGCACTGCATCACAGCAAGCACCACCTCTTAAAGCCATCACCAGCATTTAGCCTGGCAACAAGAACAATGTCTTCTTGAGATGTTTTCCAGGGGTACAGCCTAGAGCCACAGGTTTCTGAAATTGTCTTGGTTTTGCTATATCTGTGAGCTGTGAATTCTTCAAAACATTACTCAAACACTCTCTGCAGGAGGTAACAAATACTGCCTGTAAAACACACAATGACAATTCAGAACAGGACACATCCAAATGCTCAGCGGTGAGAAGCCGGAAAGCTTAATCCAGACTGTACTCCAAGTGGAAGCGAGCACAGGGCAAGCCTCTCAACACTTATACCCATGAGGGGGTGTAGGAACAGGTAAATTCCATCAACTTTCTGCCATGAGAACTAATTTTAACAGAGGCAGAGGTGTGACTGATACTGGGAGCTTAGAAAACATCAAGGTGGCAAAGCAGTGGGTGACACTGCCTTTCAAACATCTGCAATAAACCTTGGAGACTCCACACAGGGAACACAAATACCATTTTGTGTTATAAGTGACTGATGTACACAAGTCCTGGCCCGGACACCAGCTTTTGCTGGATTCCCCAAACCTGAAAACCCTGTAAGGGCAGCACACACAGTTCTGAGCTCTTCAATGGTTGGTACCAGAAGAGTTTTCACACAGGTTCCTCCTGGGCCAGTGCAAAACAGTTGAAGAGACTAATGAGCAGTAGAGAAAACTAATGACAAGATGCTGCACCTCCACACACTCCAACCACTGAACTTCAAGCAGCCCAACAGCAGCTGTTTGTGCAACTACTACTTCCCATGAAGAACTTACAGTGACTTTACTAGTATTTACTCAGTTACACATGAAAAGACATGTAGCCTAAGCAACTGCACACAGAAGACCTGTGCTCTAGCGTGTTCTGTGTGGCAAGTCAAAGCACACACTAGCCAGCCAACGTGCTAATGTGAACCAAGAGACAATTCAGACTTGTGATTTCCCCTTCATAGCAGAACAATGAATAAATCAGTAAAGCTGGAAATTCTGCTTCTTACAAACAAGTGTTGCATAAAAGATCTTACCTTTCCCTTTTCCCGTACGGATGTGCTGTGATGCTGCAACTCTGACTCCGTTCGTCCTGTTATTCAGTCGGCAGTCGCTTTTCTTTGCTTTCTCCCTGTGTAAATAATTAGCTTTTTTTCCCCCAAACGCACGGGTACAACATGAACAACCACATGAGGCCTCTGCACACACAGGCAGGGACCCCAGGCCAGAACCATGCATTTAAAAAATAAGACAAATGTAGGCAGCAAACAAGTGGGTAAGGACTGTCAGTGCAACACACCGGGAACTAAGCTGCAAGGAGCCTTACTGAACACTATTCACAGAGATCCAAACAAGGCAAACACAACAAAGAAACTGCACTAAAGCTGTTTCTGAAAGCTGACATAGCATGGCCATACACCACGCTGGCACTAGAGCACCTGGCTAGTAACAAAATGACAGTCAGCTTGGAAGTAGGCAGAGTATTAGGTCAAGGTGGAAATGCTTTCACTCCCTTGCAGCACAGGACTGTGTAGCCACATAAAGTCATGAAGCCCTCTCATCCACCTTCACTAAAACATTTCAGCAAGCCACCACCTACTGCATAATGTTCATTTTGGTTTGCAGTGTTTGCTGTATAGCTGTACACCTGTTAATTTTGAAATAAATATAAAAGGGGAAAAGGGCAGTTGGTTAAGAATCTACTTCTGCTCCTTCACCTTTTTGCTAAATGACAGCTGGCACTGAGCAATGAATGCACACAATCACATTCCACTTCTAAAGTTTCTTAGGTAAGTATTTATGTAAGAAATGTTATGTAGACTGTCTTCAAACGACACTGGTCTTGTTCCTCAATAGCATAATGAAGCACCTAATTGACTGTGGACTCTTTATCAAAGTGAGTGCCTTACACTTTGTTTTGTAATTACTGGTTGTATTGGAGACCTACTTTTCCAGCTGTGGTTTTCCTTTCTTCTTGCTTACTGTAGACAGACTTCGTTTTTCCACCATATGCTAGACAGGAAATCCAGAGACAGCAGTCACACAATAGAATTTGTATCACAAAATCCCCCCTTCTAGACTGAGAGGCCCTGATTACATCAGCAGTGAGCTCCCAGGTGCTACAACCATACAACTACCTGCACAGTGCACCCAGGCATTTAGAACAGTGCTGATGTAAGGAGGCACCTCCTTGTATCAGTGTCTTGTGTTCATGCCACTGTCAGCAAGACACCCAGCAAACACTAGTTACAAACATCCCAGAGATACCACCACCCTTGTTACTGCGTGTGCGCTGCCTTTCCTCTAGAGGATAAAAATCAATGTGAGGCAGCACACAACTGCTACAAGGGCTAATCACGAGGCTTAAAGGGCTGCAGAACGTATTGATTTAGGTGGAATTACTTCATGGTTGGGGACATGGTAAATTATTTCTACATAGTGACAAAGCAGGTACTCAGCCTCAAACTGGAAGTTGCTGCTAACTAAACTCTGTAACACAACCCAGAAACATGTAAGAAAAAGCACAGCAGGTGCTACAGTTCTTCAAGTGTGCTATTGCTAACTGCCAGCTGCATCTCATATCTGGCAAAGGTGTAGATTTATGAAAACTCTGAAATATGTATGAAATATGTATATACAGTCAGTATGTATTTGGACATGCCCTGAATTGGAAGCAGCTTTCCCTCTGCTTCAGTATATTAATTTTTCTCCTGTCTCAGGGCTCACAGTATTTCAAGCTTTGATGCAGTGCACTGCTCCATCTTTAGAAACAAATCTCAATTCACTGCCCTGCTTTGCAAAGCAAGGAAACTGGGTTTGTTTCTCTTGCTGTTCCCCACAGAACAGCCAGCATCCCAACTCTGCATGTAGTGTAGGAGTACTATTAAGCAATCCTGACATACAAGGTTTATCAAATACAAGCAGTGTATTTGATACTTTGCCTCCATTTCAGGAGATTATTTTATGTATTATCCTTACAAATCATTATAGAAATTGAAATAATTCTATATATCAACTATACTCAAACCAAAATTGACCATTTAAGAGAAACAAATATCAAAAAATGTACATGCATCTGGCTATTAAATAGTTTTCTCAAAGTTTAATACTTGAGTTACTTAGATAATGTAGCTAACAGGGGAAGAATATGTCTAACCTGCTGTCCCTACTGCAGCATTAGCATGGGTTAGGTATTAATACAGCTTCTAGTTTGTTCCTTGCAACAACAGAAACTCCCCAAGCACTCAGATTCTCTCTGATAGCAATATGGCACAGGAACACAAGTGCAGGATTAGAAATTACCTTCAGACATTTCTTATTACTTACATCCTACTGGGAAATTTCATCTACAAATTCATAAACAAAATACGTAACTTTGAGATAGCAGTAAATAGTTACGGGGGTTTTCTAATCAAGAGAAGTGAGGACCAACTGGAACTTTGACACTTACTTGTATAATTTTAGAGGGGCTCTTAATTGTTTTAAGCTAAATCTGTAGAGAACAGCCTCAGTGCATCAGAATATTGCTTTAAAGGAAAAGAGCAACATACCTGGTCAAGTAGGTTTGAACAGTGCTCTGGGTGCTGCTGGACAAAGCAGTTTTTCCTTCTCCAGTCCATTACTCCATTTTGCTCAGAGTGCTGTGTGTTAAGGCTATCCAGTGAAGAACATTTTGCACTGCTAGTGCTGCTGAAAGGGAAAAACCCCTATTATGCCAAAGTGAAAAGACCTGTGGCTTTTTCTTAACAATATATTTTTGCTTTAGAAAACCCCAGAAATGCTCCAGAAATGTAAAGATGTAAAGGAGTTCTTGTGCTCTGAAGTTGCACTGATGACCCGAACACAACTTTCTCATATGTCTACTATAGCTTCATGCTAAATTCACAACAAAAGGATGTGTAGAAGACAGTACTTGAGAGAAGAGTTTCCACGGATATTTCTGCACACAGTGTCTTTTTGTTTGCCTTGTTCATACCAGAGGTGGGGACTTTTTCAGATAGAAATGTGTTCTGAATTAATCTTCCTTCCTTATCGCTAATGACAAAGTTGGAATTACTCTGGAAGCCCTATTTCAGAGTGCATGGGACATTTAACAAAAGGACTGCAAGGCTGTGTGTGGTGGTCGACAGGCCAGAGGGAAGGGAAGCCACCCACAGGGACTCTGATGGGCTTGACAACCAAACCTGTGCAAACAAGTCCAAGAGCAGGGTCCTGCATTGGGGTTGGGGTAACCCCAAGCACCCCTCTGGCACGGAGATTGGACTAGATGATCTTTCAGGGTCCCTTCCAATCCCTGATGATTCTATGAAATACCTGCTGGGTGGTGAATGGATTGAGGCCAGCCTTGAGGAAAAGGACCTGGGAGGGGGTTGGCAGACAAGAAGCTGAAGGTGAGCTGCAGTGTGTCTCAGAGGGCAGCCTAAAAGGCCACATGTATCCTTGGCTGGATCAAAAGAAGTGTCACAGCAGGTCATAGGAGTCAATTCTCCCCCTCTACTCTGCTCTTGTGAGATCTCATCCTGCATCAGTTTCTGGAATCTCCAATACAAAAAGGACATGGAACTGTTGGAGTGAGTCCAGAGGAGGCCAAGGGGATGATCAGAGGGCTGGAGCCCCTCTGCTGTGGGGACAGGCTGCAAGAGTTGGGGCTGTTCAGTCTGGAGAAGAGATAGGACAAGGGGGATGGTTTCCAACTAAGAGGGGAGATTTAGGTTACATCTTACGAAGAAGTTCTTCCCTGTGAGAGTGCTGAGGCACTGGAATAGGTTGCCCAGGGAGGTTGTGGCTGCTCAAGGCCAGTTGGACGGGGTTCTGGGCAACCTCGTCTGGTGAGAGGCGTTGCTGCCCATGGTAGGGGGTTGGCACTAGACTGTCCCTGAGGTCTCTTCCAACCTAAATTGTTCTGTGATTCTGATAACAGGAAATAACAGCCAGCAAAAAAAAGTTTCTATCGTGGAGGTTTGTGGAAAGGTTTGTGCCTGCCTTTCCTACCTGGAAGACAGACCCTAACCTAGGGACAGCTTTAGTGGGAGGAGACTTTTCTAAAAAAATATTTAGAAACAGGACATTCTGAAATATTTTTCTAATACAGGTTATGTTAATAACGCCCCTCAAACAACAAAAAATAACCCCCCCCCATCCACCAAAGAAACAGGCTTTAACGTAGAAGGAAGCTCTCTCCCAGCACTAACAAATGAAGCTCAGAAATGCAGCACGATCACATTACATCCCAGTACCTACTTGGCAACAGGACTTTTTCCATTATGCTTCTTGTGAACCGCGGTGTGTTGCATGACATCTGGAAAAAAATGAACAAAATGTAACTTCAACAGCAGCTCCCAATTCCTCTTTCAGATCAATCAAACAAACCCATCCTTCCATCACTACCAGACACTTTGCAGAAGCCACCCCAGTTCCACAGGCTTCACTCACGGTGTTGAAATTAGCAAGTGTTGCCCATAGGACAGAACAGTTTGTGCAGGCAGCGCAATCCACACTCTTTACTTTCCACCCCACAGAAGAAGGAAACACAAAAATGGGAACTAGAGCAACTGATTGTATTCGCTGACCTCTACGTTTAAATTTAACAACTACATAAGTGACTGAAGATCAGCCTGTATGAAAGAATGGAAAGAGGAAAGGATCCAGTCAGAAACGTGCAGAATTTTGTGTTTTGTTCTGAACTGCTAAAATTCATCCCAAAACTGTGTCACATGCCCTTAACAGTGAATGAAAACAAGTATTGCACAAACTATTGCAACTCTGAGCTTTAAAATTCACTAAGCAAGTAAAGCTTTATGGATCACATTTGACATAAAGAGACACTGCCTCAAACAAGAACAGACTTTAAAGTCATGGTCTATCCTTTAAGACAACTATTAAAGCAACCTTTGTTAGCTCCAACTGTTGCTGATCTTGTCCTTCCTGGTAGCTATTCTTTTGTCTAAACTCTGAAGGCTATAAGTAAAGGCTGAAGGCTAAAGACTTGAGGGGAAAAAAATAACCATTTTGAAATTTCTGGCAGTATTTCACTTACAACAGCACAAAAAGGTGTTTGGAAATGCATGTGTAGGCTCAGCAGTTGAACAGATTTATTATTAAGGACAGTATATAAAGCACTACTTCAGCCATTTCCTAATGTCTTGTACATTTAATAAGGTATCAGCAATTTTTAAAAATAAGAATAAAGCTGTCTGAACTGTGTATGTGGATTACTGCTTGCACAGATCAACCACCAGCTTCTTACTAGTCATCCATTTGTGACAGGGCAAGAGTGGTGTTGCTCTGTGAAACCCAGAGCTAAGCAGGCGTTCAGTGCTCTGTGTTCAGCTTACCAGTCCTGTTTCTCATCCTTTCCACCTACCAGAAGCTGCTTAAAACAATTTAAAACTGGCCTGACATTCCTTCCAGAATGGAATCACTAACCAGCCACTTGGCTGCTGATTCCACATGTGACCTACTTGCAGTATTTGGAAAGCAGTGGCTTTCAGACTGTAATCAACAGTCGCTACAGCCTCACACAGTCCTTACTAATAGTCCAGAGTATAAAAGCCAAATAGGTCACTAAGAGTAAGAATAAGAAAACCCAAACATCATTTTTCTAGAAAAGTAAAAGCTAGATAAATTTGTCACATTTAATGCAAAACATTCTTCAACTCTTGAAGGGCTGCACTCAACTTCAAAACCCTGGTAACGGAAGGAAAGGCAAAAACATTAAAGGTACAATTGCTCCTGGCTTCAGTAAACTGTAAAGTATGTCTTCCTGCTTGCTTGAACTTCTGCCTTGGAGATCTCTAAGAACACTCCCACTCCTTGAATTATTTATCAAATTCCTAGGGAAACTACTGAAAAGATACAGAAATTCTCCATTTATGTGGCAGATTTCCTTAAAATCTCTCAGCTCTATACCAACGAAGAAATTGGTCAACTGCAGGATTTCGGTGTCATAACATTTCTCAGAAGAACCACCTTTGAATACACAACTACCTTCCTCCTGACTTGAAGCTTCTGAACTGTCCTCCTTGAAGTGTTCTGGTGCCTTAACCGTCTTCAAAGAGGGTTGTAAGTTACCTGCAGAGAATAAAGTTCATGTAGTAACTTTATAGATCTTGAACAACTAGACAGTTCCTGAAAGCTTGCACTAAACTGGAAGCTAGGGAAATGGCAAGCTGAATTTGCATGTGGCAACATTTTCAACATTGTCTCCTTCAAAGCAGGCCATCTCCTGGAGTAAAAGCTCTGTGGAGAAAATTACTTCGAAGAGTGTGTGAAATGCTTTTAAAGCTGTGGGGCAATTTCAGAGGGTTAGGAAATACTCCCATTATCCTGCACCTCTGATATTTTTATAATCCTTTTGTGTTACAGCAGGAATGGGAGAAGACCAACAACATTTATTAGAATTCCTCCTCTGCAACAAATCATGCTCCTCTGCTGTCAAATCATCCACCTGCCAACAGTGACCTAATTTGGGCTAAAGTCTTCTGGTGCCCTTAGCAGGGTTTTCACACATAATTTTTGCCTTTTTATGCCAGATGGGATGGAAATACAAGTGGTAATAACGTTAATAACACTGTCATGCTCTTGAGAAATGGCTTGGTTTGGTAATCAATCTAGCACTGGAAGTCTACTCTTTCTCTACTCAAAAGTTTTAGTGCAGGTAAAAGCAAATGTCAGCTGTTGCTCAGGAGCCTGTAATGCTGATATGAAGATAATTCTGTATTTTGTCTGCTTTGAAGACACTATGTCCCCAGAGATCATACTCTAATAAGGTCTGGTCTGTTGGAATCAAACCTACCCCAACCTAGAAAAGTGCCTAAAATAGCTCTCTCCTTGTTCATAACATTAGTTAACAGATTTCCTCCTTAACGGAACCGAGGCAGCATTATTACACTGACTACGTTACTCAGTGTGAGATCCAAATTTAAGGCAAAAAGGCCCTTCCCTGAACACAGAATTATTTTCCACATAGGTTTTACTAAAACAGTGTCCTTCAAAGAGTGAGTATTTCTGTATTTCCATGAAGACGTTATCTCTGAAGAGAGATAAAATTGCTCTAAACAGAGCAATTTAAACCACAGATGCTTTGTGTGCCGATTAATTCTGATTTGAGAACTATGTTGAGATTTTCCTTAAAGATACACTTCCTCCTCCAACACTGCCACCACATTCACAACAGGCCACCATGAGCTAATTTGCAGCTGCCAGTAATAGCAGGACTCCAGTAATCCCAAACAGGAACCTTAGAAACACACAGATGCCACCAGTCACAACAACAAAGTGCTGCTTAATTGTGGCAATTTCAGCAACGAGTAGGGTGAACACTGTTCAGTGCAGGTTCTACTACCCTGAACCGTAAGAAATGTGAGTCTGAGCTACTCCAGACAAGTCACCAGGTTCTCCTTTTCACCAGCAAACCAACTATACTTGTGTTTACTGAACTATTTGTCTAATCAAACTCTTTCCTAATATCTAACTCAATGTCAGGGCCCTGAATCATACCAATGGGCTTTAAACTTCTTCCTCTGCCATCTCAGGGCATCTGTCTGCGCTCAAGATCCAAGCTGATACAGTGCACTTTGGGGTGAGACTGCTGGGAAAAGGAATTGGCAAAGGCCTCATGCAGGACCTCCTTTGGCTGCATTTGAGCTCAGGCCCTTGCTCAGGGTGCCCTGCAACTGTGCCGGTGTCTGGCCACACACCTCACTGATCCTGTTTCTAACCTCGCCTGCCGGCTTGGTTTTCTACTTTGACCTCAGACTGGCCTCAGCCTGGTAATCACCAGGTTCTTGCCTGCTCTTGGTAAACTTTCTCACAGAAGTTAAGCCCAGTGTTTTCTGTCTTATCCATCAGAGAACAAATCATTCTCTTCACATGATGACTCTTTGATAGCTGAACACTTAAGTCATGTTCTCTTGGAGTATTCCTCCTCTCTGCTAAACGATTAAGTTCCTCATCGTATCTGGCGTGCTGACTAGATCTGACAAATCCTCCTGAAGTATCCAATTATTTCATTAAAACAATTCCCTCCTGTTTATGATCACATTACAATCTCTCTTACAATTCTTCCTGCAGAATTTACCCACCCTGCAGATCAATTCTGCGCTGCACTATGACGATGACACCTGGCATTGGTTCTTTTTCAGATCATTTCAACTCACAATCAATCCACAATAATGCAGTTCCAAGTATTCCCACCTAGCTGTAGTATACAGACCACACTGTGCATTCCCTGTACAGTGGGCCTATCCCGAACATGAGACACTCTCCTCCCCTTAAAGGCAGCCTTTCAGTACAACAGAGTTGGCAGAAATTTCACAGCTATTTCACAACCATCCCAGACCTCAACAACTCAAGATTTTAATGAAACTGCCATGTAAGAACGCTAGCAAACCCCCTAAATGTCACAAAACAACCGGCAGCTTCTCCTTTAATCACGCCACCTCTATCTGGCAATGGAAAGAATTATCACAGATCCCACACATCATTCCAAATTAAAGTCAATTGTCTTCCAAGCACATATGAGCAACGTCCTTGAACTCTGAGCAATTCCTCACCAAGATCTACAACTTCTGAACAGTGGCTTCACAGTCAGCACCTTAACTGTCACAGTATAACATGCACTGAAAGAACAAAAGATTCAACAGAAGCAAAGACTGCACCCTAAGGCATCTATAAGCTAAGCTTAGGTCACAGTTTGCAACACACAAGTAGCTAAGAGGTCCACCAGGAAAATCTCTGAAATGCTGATGCTCTGAACAAGATTCTGTGTGTTCTGGTATTAGGGCCCTGGCATCATTTATGTACTGGGTATCCAAAAGAAATATTGGTTTCAATATCAAGACTAATACTTCATCTATAAAAGAAACAAAATAAAACCCTCATCAGATATTTTTTGGGCCAGCTTAATTTTTCTGGTACAAAATTTACGATTTCTTAAAAGGAAAAAAACCCCAAACTGTTGCACATACTCTATAATAACCTGTTTTCAAAGCATGATGGTATAGAGGAGAAGAAAGGAAGAGAAGAACACAAGCTGATGCTACAGAACATGTTCCTACTGTCAAAAGCACAAGTATCTGCTGAAGTGGCTGTTCCTTGGCAAGGAGTTCAAATATAACCAGCAGAACACAATGTAAGGCAAATACAAAACTGCCATTAGGCACGACAGGAAGGAGAGCTTTTTATAGACATTTTGTTATATAAAAGAGTATTAGGAGATTTCTTACTGTGAATGTGCAAAGATTCTGATGAAATTGATTGGAAGAAGTTGTATACTCTCTGATTCTGCAGAAAAGCTTGCGATGTGTTTGCAAATAGCTGCCTGAAATTGAAGGGAGAGTTTGTTAATCTGCAATATTCCACAGGAACAACACAAAAATGCACTGCAGTACCATCTCACAGCAAAGCAGGCAGTTCTTAAGAAGTCAAAACACTTTGAATTGCAGGGCCAAATGCTACGTTCGATCACTGTAGTTCAGTGCTAGTGAAAGGTCAGAGTACAGCCAGGACAAGAAATCAGCGTGATGAATTTTCATTTTAGAACATTTTAGCATTTTATGAAAAAGGAGTTTGGACTGGGTCTAAAAGGGACCTTGTAGTTTGACTTTGCTTTTCTTTTAACTGAGAAAACCATCACCCAAAACAATGCACCTCTTCCTTAAATACACTTATTTGGTTAAATACAAAGTGAAGTCACCTATAATGTTGGTATCTGAGTTGCATAATTATGTCCAAGAGCAATGGGTGGGACTCTCAGCATTGCTCCACACTGGTCCAAGTCTGTTCCCAAAAGGTCAGTGACAAACTCTATTAGCTTCAGACTAGAAAACAGGCCAAGAATGAATGGAGGTTTATCCCACACCAAGCTTTCACTCACTGCTTGCCAAGAAGCAGTTCCCAGTTCTACTTTTTCAGAGGCAAGGAATTTTGGCAACTGGGTACATAACTTAGAACCCTCAAGTAAGTTTGTATCTGTGCTAAACTGACACTGTGAGACCACAGACTCTGTGAACCTCACTGCTATTATTGTATTACTCACATAGCATTCCAGTACAGACACACACAATCACACAATGTTAGAGGTTGGAAGAGACCTCGAAAGATCATCTAAGTCCAACTCCTGCTGGAGCACGGTAAGGCTACAGTACTGTCTCAAGGTGTCCTACATGGGGCTTGAACCCATGATCCCAGGAATTCAGAGTCCCATGCTCTACCAACTGAGCCAACCAGGTGCCACAACAGATCTTGCAAACTGTAACTATAGTTCCATACTGTAACACAGTTGGACACTTCTGTGGAATCATTTTGGGTAAAAGAGACCTTTAAGATCACTGACTTCAATCAATGACCCAGCACCACCAGGTCATCACTAAGCCATGTCCCTGATCACCACATCTATGCAACTTTTATGTGTATAAAATACCTCTGGGGATGCTGACTCCATCACTGCCTGGCGGCAGCCTGTTCCAGGTCTTAGCAGCCCTTAAACCCATACAGAAGCTGTCCTCAAACTGAGTGCGTTGGGTTTGTAATCACTGAGCAGTGAGGCCCAACCACCTTTATGTACTACAATATATTCTCTTCAGTCAACTGCTATTTATCAAGTTTGTTAATTTAAAACCAGAATTAGACACAGATTTACTTTTTGAGTCTAACAAGCCAGTGCAGA
Source organism: Rhinopomastus cyanomelas (assembly GCA_013400115.1). Classification (NCBI taxonomy): domain Eukaryota; kingdom Metazoa; phylum Chordata; class Aves; order Bucerotiformes; family Rhinopomastidae; genus Rhinopomastus; species Rhinopomastus cyanomelas. Next base: position 304,100 of record VXBP01003566.1, on the reverse strand, counting down.
CAGATCAATAACACTGCAGATCAAAATAACATTAGGAGAGGCTGAGGCACACAGTGGTTCATGGCTTCCTCAGCTAAGCTATTAAGACAAAAATCCAAAGGTTTGATATGTTTGGACCCACAGTACATTCTGAGCAGGAGCTTGGAAAGTGGTGCCTGATTCTTTCCAAGTGCCCTAACTTAAGAGCTACTGTCTAAACTGATGAATAATTTAAGTTGTTTTGAACAAGGTTGAACAGCCCTGATGTAAAAGAACAAATGTAATGAGATATGTGTGGCAGACAAAGAGAACAGGGAGGCACACCCACATTCATGTCCCTGTTCTGAGCTACAGGATTTGACCAGCACACTCAACATCCCAGCAAGTGCTCTTGTGAGTAAACAGCAGGTCATGAAGGTAAACATCATTTTCTTACAAACATGTGAGCTATGTTTAGGTTTAATTTCATGCTTCACTATTAGTTTATTCCCAATTCTGTTCAGTGTTTCACTCCTGTCATAAAATTAGAACACAGGCACTCAGTTACTGTTTCTAGTATCTCTAAATATACCCTCCTATACTGGAGGTAAAACCTTTGCAGAAATGCAACTCACTGCTACGTAATGCTGCTCAGGGCAAATACCGTCATTACTGTATGGTTACTGCCAAAGAAGCAATCCATTAAAGTTTAATAAGAGCCTCAATCTAAAGGAAAAAAGACAGTAAAGAGTATCTGTTTTGTCACTGCCTTCCTATTCTCTTCTACTGCCTTCAAACTGTGTTTAGACAGCAGAATTTTCACTGTCCCGAGAAGCCACGTAGTTTGAACTTTTCAGGAGACACACTTCAGGTTGCTAGCTACAATATTTACCTGATGACGGGCTCCAGATCAGCATGCCTTCGTTCTTCCCTCTTCTGAAAACCCTGATTTAGTGCTTTTAAAATTGTCTTGTCAAACGCTTCAGAAGACAGTTCCTTTGGGAGCTGAGAGGAAGAGTAACATGAAAAATGAGTAGTTGATGTTTTAAAGACTGTATTTGTTCACCATCAATCTTTACACTTTTTGGTATCAACAAGAAACTATACTGTTCCAGTTACAGGCCATTTGTGATTTGTTGTAACAAATCCCCAACATTTGGTTTTGCTAGAGAAACACTTTGCTGAAAAACTTCCCATCAAACCCAGGTGTGAGAAGCACCAAAGCTCTGTTTGAAAGAGCTACATTCAGTAAGCTGCAGCACTAGGTCCTCTTCCAGAGTATTTTACAGCCTTTTTTGAATTATGTCTTTAAAGCTTTCTCACACATGAAGCAGGTTTGGAAGCAACATTCAATTACCAGGGAGGGCTGAATGCACTGCTCTCACCACCATCACTTAGCAAGATTAAATTTCTTTAAGGAAACAAGAGTAGAGGCTGCCTTAGTTACATAATACACTAGGTAACACTGATACTAAGCAATAGCAAGTCCTTCTCCAGCTGCTATTAACACTGACACCTCTGAGGAAAAGTCCCTTTGTTCCCAGTTCCAGGATTAAAAACTGAGGGTTAGTGAGGTTTCAGTTCAGAAAGCAAGTTTCTTGCTACTAAAAAGCATGTCTAGTTTAAGAGAAAAAATATTCATTAGAAGCAAGATTTTTCTCATTTGCAACTTCCAAAATAACCTCCTGAACTACTCTAAAACTGACCAGAGGCGGTAATTTGTACTTACAAATTTTAACCAAAAAATCAGAGGAAAAAATGCCATTTTTCCTAATGGCCAAAGCTAGTGCTAATCTAGTTAACATCTGCCATCAGTTACAACCAACAGCACTGAGTAATTTACACTGGAAGAGCATCTTCCTCTTGTAGATGTGGAGCACATCCAATCCAGAGTGCCAGCTGGACACAGCATCCTGCTACTTGTACAAATGCAAAGCACCAAGTAATTCTTTCTCTGAAGAAAGTGTGTCTGATGTAAGTAATTGCCTGGTAATGTACAGACAAGAAACTTCTGGAATCCAGACAGATGGGTGCTGCACACCACTGCAGCACCTGAAGTGTGTTAGACAGAAAACCAGAAACAAGTGCTGAAAGCAGCTGTTCTTGACTGGTCTTTTATTTATTTCTGAAGAGAGTATAGAGCAGAGTTTGAGTTTCTTTGGGTGGGCTGAGGGAATTTGGACTGTTCAGCCTGGAGAAGGCTCCACAGGGACCTTACCATGAAGGGGCTACATGAAAGCTGGAGAGGGACGTTTTACAAGGAACTCTAGTGACAGGACAAAGGGGATGGATTCAAGAGGGTAGATTTAGAATGGATCTGGACTGGATCTTCGGAAGAAATTCCTCCCTATGATAATGCTGAGACACTCAGGCCAGGATGGATGGGGCTCTGGGCAACCTGCTCTGGTGAGAGGTGTCTCTGCCCATGGCTGGGGGCTCCAAGTAGATGACCTCTGAGGTCCTTTCCAACCTAAGCCACTCTATGATCCCTTTGGCTTAACATGTGACTAAGGAACTGTGTTAGTCAGTATTAATCAAAGGGACACAAAAAACCTCCAGCAGAAGCATGAGGACGATCAAGCCTCCTGGTTTGGTGTTTCATATCTAAATTTGTTATCTGGAAACAGTCAAAACTTTTCTATCTAACTTTCAGTAAAAGGAACTAAATTGCTTCTGAAGTTAAAAATTCAGTTGCACAAACCCCACATTAGGTGCTTGACTGAGCTTCAGCTAATGAGATTGTGTTGTTACCTACAAGCTTATCAGTCCTTCCACAACTTTCCTACATGCAAACAACATGGATGAGAATCACCTAGGAGAAGGTGGTTGTTAAATATAGAACACCCAGGTTATCCCATTTACTACCTTACTACTTCCCACAGATGTTTCTATTCTGAAATGATTTTTAGTTATCTTATTCCTATCACCCATGCCTTGGAAATTTCCTGTCAAGTATTCTGAGCATTCCTTTCCATCCCGAGAAAATTCAGTGTACTACTTAATGCCATGCAGACCGAAAATAAGAATAACAAAAATAAGCCAAAATACAAATGTATATGAACAGGCTACAGCTCTTACATCTGTGGTAGTTTTGAAAGCAAGCTGTAAACTTTATCATGCTTCATTTAAGAATTCTTACTTTTCATCTCTACTTGCGGCTAATCAACACAACCCAAATACATTTTTCATCTGTGCACATCCCCCACAGAACACCTCAGCAGGCTTGTAGGAGCCTGTGGTTGTCTTCCTCTTATCTCAGGGGTCCTCAAACCCCAGCCCGTGGGCAGGATACAGCCCCCCAGGGTCTCCAATGCGGCCCGCCGGTATTTACAGACACCCTCCCGCCCCCACCGGGGATTGGAAACTGAGCAGCCGCAGATGACTTCTGGCCAACTGCACATCCGGGCTGAGGAGGGGGGCGGTGGCATCAGGGAGGTGGGCAGCTCCCGGGCAGGACAAGCCAGGCAGCACAAACCAGCCAGCACCAGTGGGACTAACTGATGAACACTTGCATCACTTGCTACGACTAGCAGTGACAAATATGAAACCTAACATTGGCCATCTCATTAGCCAAAAGCAGGCCCACAGTCCACACTGAAATATTATTTGGTTTTGTTGGTTTCAACTGTTCTTCATTTTAAATATTGCATTCTTTTTCCCGTTTTTTGTGCACTACAACAAATAAAATACGCGCAGTGTGCACAGGAATTCATTCATTTTTTTCCAAACTGTAGCTCAGCCCCCAACAGTGTCTGAGGGACAGTGAACTGGCCCCCTGTTTAAAAAGTTTGAGGACGCCTGTCTTATCCTGTCACCTTCTATATACTTAAGACTGCTGGAGCAGTCAAACCAGCACATGGAACACTCCACATCTGAAGAACTGCAGTCAAACTGGACAGTTCTGCAATAGTTTGGATCCTCTCTTTATCTAAAAGCATGCAGGTACTAGAGGGTCCAGTTCAGGAATGTGTTCAGCTTTAGTACATGGACCTAAGAAGAGGCATGCATTTGACCATGCATCCCAAAGCTGCATAGGAGCCTGTATGACACTCCTGCTTTTAAGGTTTCCTTCTCAGCAGCAGATGCATGTACCCTGCCATCCATAATTCAAACCCTCACAAATCAAGCTCTGGGAACTAGATATTCCAAACAGATTAAAAGAACAGTGAATACTCACTGCTGCATTTCTACAGCGCTGGAAAACATGATGTTGATAATTCAAATAGTGAATGAGTCAATGGCCTTCGTACAGTAACTGGCTTTCCACTTGCAATTAACACTGCAGTTACAAAATCAGATACCATCCAAAAACCCCGTTTTCATTAGTGTTCTGAGCAGCGGCAAGTTAAGTATAGAATGCCCCAGAATCAGTGGAACCCAAAACACTAGACACTGCCAACAAAACACAAAGCTGGAGGTCATCCCACTCACAGGGTTTATGTGTGGCCCGTGCATCCTGCTTGAGGAAGGCGAAGCACAACTGTGAGAACTTTACATTTGTTAAACACACACATGCACAAATAGTTGCTAGGTTTTCCTCAAATGGAACACCTTACAGCAGTCTCCAGTGAAGGAGACTCCACAACCACCCTGGGCAGCTGTGCCAGTGCTCTGTCACCCTCACTGGGAAGAAGTTCCTTCTCAGATTGATGAGGAACCTCCTATGTTCCAGCTTACACCCACTGCCCCTCGTCCTATCACTAGATGACATTGAGAAGAGCCTGGCTCCATCCTCCTGACACCCACCCTTCACATATTTATAGACATTAATCAGGTCACCCCTCAGAAGCTAAAGACCGAGCTCCCTCAGCCTCTCCTCATAAGGGAGGTGCTCCACCTCCTTTATTATCCTTGTTGCCTTACACTGGACTCCCTCCAGCAGCTTCACAGCCCTCTTAAACTGAGGGGCCCAGAACTGGACACAATACTCCAGATGTGGTCTCACCAGTGCAAAGTAGAGGGGGAGAAGAACCTCTCTTGATCTGCTAACCACCCCAATTATGACCCACCCCAGGATGCTGTTGTCCCTCTTGGCCACAAGAGCACACTGCTGGCTCATGGTCATCCTGCTGTCCACCAGGACCCCCAGGTCCCTTTCTCCTAAACTAGTTTCCAACAGCTCAGTCCCCAGCCTAGACTGGTACCTGGGGTTGTTCTTGCCCAGATGTAAGACTCTGCACTTACCCTTGTTACGACTCATTCAATTTTTCTCAGCCCAGCTCTCCAACCTGTCCAGGTCTCGCTGAATGGCAGCACAGTCTGCAGGGGCGTCGGCGACACCACCCAGCTTTGTGTCATCTGCAAACTTGCTGATAGTGCACCCTAATCCCTCATCAATGAATAGATTGAATAGGACTGGTCCCAGTACCAACCCCTGGGGCCCTCCACTAGACACAGGCCTCCAACTAGACTCTGTCCCATTGACCACTACTCTCTGGCTTCTGTCCTGGAGCCAGTTCACCATCCACCTCACTACACGATCATCTAGACCACATTGCTTCAGTATGGCTGCAAGGATGCTGTGGGAGACCGTGTCAAATGCCTTACTCAAGTCAAGATAGATAACATCCACTGCTCTGCCATCATCTGTCCACCTGGTTACGCCCTCATAAAAGGCTATAAGGTTGGTCAAGCACAACTTTCCCTTTGTGAAGCCATGCTGACTGTCCCTAATGACCTTCCTGTCCTTGATGTGCCTGGAGACAGCCTCTAGAACAAATTGTTCTATCACCTTTCCTGGGATGGAGGTGAGGCTGACCAGTCTACAGTTACCTGGGTCCTCCTTCTTTCCCTTTTTGAAGAGTGGAGTGACATTTGCTATCCTCCAGTCCCTGGGCACCTCTCCTGATGCCCATGACTTAGAAAAGATGATGGACAGCGGCCTAGCAATGACTTCCACTGTCTCCCTTAGTACGCGCGGGTGCAACCCATCAGGGCCCATGGATGTAACTGCAGAAACAAAAGCACACTAGCAAAATTATGCTCATGGCTCTGCAAATTATACACTTCAAGGTCATTCTAACAGGGACGCCAATAAGCAAACAAGCAGTGCTTGTACCTAAACATTAACTCTGTGGGGAATATTAGGTTTATAGTGTTCAATTAAAAAATTAAGAGTTACTTCAGAAGGACAATCTCCTCCCAGGAAGCTCCTAAAACATTCTGTTGAGCTGCTTCAATTGTCAAGCTGCTCCACCACAATATATGTGATTTAAATGGTTAATACACTTGTGATGTACAGAATTTTGCTAGCGTGCTTTTGTTTCTGCAATTACATCCCTGAAACCACAGCTCCCTAGACTACCTCTTAAGTTACAACCTGGTGGGTAAACACTACTTTTATATTTCAATACATACTTTGAGCAGGAACTCCTGCAGCTCCTGGTGTGTTTTTGTCACGCATGTTACCGAATGATCAGACCAGGTTACCTAGTGAAGAAGAAAAGAGAATGAATAGTTTCTTTTTTCCAATTATCAAACTGGTGAAAGAATTCAAAATCACTGTCAAAGCTGTCTATGTGCTGGATTTTCAAAATTGTTTAGTCCTGTACTGTACCAAACTAGAACTCAGCTCACAGACTGTTCTGACAAAAAGATTTACAGGGCAAGGCTGAAATACTCAGGGACAAGCTAATTTGCAACACTGGAAAGGCTGCACTCCACATTACTGTCCAGCACAAGAAGAGTGCAGAGTTTATTTCTTTTTGCAAATTCACCTGCAGAGACGACCAACAAGGTCTCTGTTGCCACTACTTGACTTCAAAACCAGAAAGTCTACAGGTCAAATTGACAACCAGTTACAACATGTAATTCACGTTATTTTATAGAGAATATCAAACTTGGAGATCAGGAGATCAGCAAATTCACTGTCAGCTCAAAATGGCTTTTTTTTCCAAGTGCACTTCTTCAAAGAGCTTACATGACTCATGTCAGATGGCCAACAATGTTTTATCAAAGGCACTCTTTTTATTTGTGAGGGAAAAAAACAACATTTAAGTAGTGTTCAAACTTGGTTTACTAGCAGACAAAACCAACTAGTTTTTCATTCTCTGCAATGCTTACCCCAAACAAGCAAGAAGTGTTTCCTGAAGTGTCACACCAGGTTATGGATACTGCATGATAACTTCCCATCTTATAGCCACAACTACAGAAAACACTCAATACATTCATAGATTCGAAGGGAATTTACACGGTAGTTTCAAGAATATCTGAAGACCCTAATATAATTCAAAATTGTCTCCTGAGCAAGTATTTGAAACAGTATGTATCCTCAGTATGAAGATATCAATCATGAACACAACTACTTCAACATTTTGAGGGTTATTTGCTTACTTTGAAGGTGTACTCCAAATGTTTGTCAGCCCTTTTTCTCGGTACTCCTTTCAGGGTTATCTTCTCAATGTGTACAGCTGAAAGAGAAACACCTCATTGTGTACACCAAAACAACAGTTTGAAAACAGATCGATCTACTTACCCAGCCACTGTGTATCGTATTGACTGACTCACAGCATCTCGTACTCAGTCAGATGCTATTTTACTACAACAAACTGCAGGGGGCAGGTGGAGCCTTGCTGTTGAGGTATTTCTCTGGTCTGACCACAACTCCTTCACTGCAGATTATGGGAACCTGTGCATTACCCAAGAGCTGATTTAGACCAAAATCACATAAATACAACAGTACAACCACTGTATGTGAAAAGACAATAAAAAGAAGTCAAATTATGTCTTTACTCCAAGAAGCAACAAGTGCTGATAAAAGCCCATGATAGTGCCTTCCACATCCACGTTTCTGAAAGCAGTAATGAGAACAACCTAAGGCAGAAGAACCACATTTCTGAAAGGCACTTAGGTGGAAGGAAATACTTGGGGAAGGCCTGAAGGAGAAAGAAATGAGTGTTAGCAAACAGAGAGCAAAGAGTGGAAGGAGAAAGGTACTACAACAGTATTGTAAAGATTATCACTAAACAAACTGAAAAGGAAAAAAGTACTTTAAAGTACTTGCTACGTCCACATTCCTCCCCCATCCGCTGCTGCATTCAGCAATAGGCACACTCGGGCTCTGACTTGTGAAGCAGCAGCACTGTACAGCTTTCAGGACCTGGAGATTTTCTTGAGGGAATGTAACATCATTCAGGTATTACTCTTATCTGAAAATCCTTACATAGCCAAAACAGTCCTTTCCCTGCTATGCTGCCCTAAGATTCAGCATAACTGTACTCCTTTACAAGCATGATTACAGTTTCATGTGTAGTTAAAAACTGTTATTTAATTTAACAGATCAAACAGTCCTACACCATCAGTGCTTCCTCTCATTGCTTTTGAAGCAGGGATGAGGCTGCTGTTATCAGCTAATGTTTTCCATTACATTCCTAGCTGCATAATGCATTGGTTATAGTGGGAACTGCTCATAACAAACAAATATGCTTTGAGCATGCTACAAAGCTTATCCTTGGAGATCAGCTAATTAACATTTCATCTTAAACATGTTTAATGAAGTTTGCTAAAGCTACAATTAAAGTATCATCCACATCAAACATGCCATTTCTAAGAGAACTAAGCATTGACAGCTTCCTTAAAGGAATAATCACCCAGCACTTAAGGCCAGCGATAGTGTTGCCACATCTGATTCTCTTAATAATAGACAAATACTGACTCTGCTGGTGCATGCTGGTTGTAACCATCTACCCATAAGTTAGTGCATTAAACGATCAATTCATTTTTATCAGTTAATGAAGACTAGTTACCAAAAAAACAAGAACTCTGAGATGAGCTGAGGATGCCAGACAACAACATACATCAGCACACCATGAAAAATAGAATGTTTAGTGACTTTCACTTCTACCTGTTTGGCACAGCTAAAAGCACTGTTAGAAAAGCACTGCAGCACAACGTGGGGTTTGGTGCTGTGATGTTTCTTAATGGCCAGGGTTCAATCTCATACTATCAGCTGTTGATATAAGTTAATTAAGAAGTTGATTCCCATGATTGAGACCGAGAACAGTGGTTTAAATTGCATTTCACTACATGCATATATTTTGCATATGTAATTATGGAAACTAATTCCATTAACACGCACAGAGAAGCATCTTCTCTAATGAGATTGTGTTTAAACTATTGAATGTTCACAATGCAACATACGCTTGTCCTCAAGCATAAAGAGATTCTCTCACACAATGAAGTACCTCCAGCTTCCTGAGCTGCTTTTCGTTGCTGCTGCATGCCTCATTGCAATAAGTGATACAACAGGTAATTACAGAGCCACTTCTGCACAGCTTTAGTTCCAGTTTCAGCAGACTGCTTTAAAATTCTGTTTCACAACCACATTTTAAATATTGTAAATGACTGGGGTGAAAATAAATGTTTGAATATAGAATCTCTTCTGGATACAGAACGTGCATTCGGGAGGATTCAGTGAAGCACGCAGAGAGCACATTGCTTCCATTGAAAGTTCAAGTCAAGATTTCTAAAAATCATTTTCATCACAGCAGAGAACGACAATCATGGTTTATTATTTCTAACTCATTAAAGAGATTCTGTAGTGAGGACTCCCTTTACAGCAGACATCACAAAATTATTCTGATCCCTTGCTGTAGCTTTTATCATAACCAAGAAATACTTAAGCTCTTTGCTAGATTCAATTATTCAACTTTTCTGCGATGATGTTACTGTTCTGTGATGATGTTCTGACCTGACACGAACAGTTTGAATTCTGCAAAAGGATTTGAAATAGGTTTGTTGTCTGTAATCTGTGGGGTTTTTTGAAAGGAATTAAAACTCTCAAATTGCCTGCCTTCAAAGCATAATTAATCTCCATAGACAAAAAAGGACATCTATGAAGACAAAAGGAACAGCAATAGTTTTCCCAGATTGCCAGCTCTGCACTATCTGGAGGATAGCATACAAAATTTTGAGCAGACAAGAGATTCACTAATCTTGTTGGAGAATTAATAAAAAATCTGTTTTCAATACTGCTTGTTTCTCCAAAGAGAAGAAACTGCACTGGCAATTGCACAAAGTGTTCTGTTTACACTCTGAAACTTTGTTCTCATTCTCCCCAGCAGAGCAAAACAAAGACTGGCTCCTATGGAAAGCATTTAACTTCTTCCCACTACTACTTCTACATGAGTATTTAAAGACTAATCAAATCCAACTTGGAACTGAATCGAGTAGCAAAGACTACTCAATGTTTCGCAGTATCTTCACGTTTAGCTTTGCTTAAAAAAATCTAAATTCTTAATAAAATTACACTAACTATTCTTGCTTTTCCAAAGTCCCATCTCTTTTTTTAGGACGAAACCCATTTATAACCAATCTTTGTGTGTGCAGTCACTAGTTAGCAGCCAACAAGAATGTCAACTTATTCTAATAAAGGGAAGAGCAAGTGGGCAGCAGAGATACTTACCAGTCATTGCAGTTTCTCATTCAGATGAGCAGCAAGACAGACGCAAGAGTTCTACAACCCTAGACAGAGTTTAGCATTCAAAATAATGTGTTTCTCAGAAGAAACCTCAGAAAACATACCTTCTCGCTGAGGCCTGTGAGAAGCCATTGGTACTCCATCATGAGGTGCTGTGGTTCGTTCTAGCAAACTGGTCTCATTACTGGACATGCAGTCACCATGGGAAAAGTCACTCTAAATTGAGAAGGAAAAAAAATGGAAGTGTCTTAATAGGGGGGAAGTATTTTATCAAAGCTTGTTCTAAGCACAACAAACTACCAATAAAAGTTCCTTACTCACTATTACACAGGAGAAAATCCTGACAGTAGCAAAGAGATGGTCATCATCCATTTAACTTCCTACTTTTCAAATTCATTTATTTATTACGTGTCAACCATAACCTCCAACATTTCACGTACCTTATTTTAAAAGCAGAACCAGAAGGGGGAAAGATCATGTGACTTTAGGCTCTATGGAGCTGGACAATTCAAGACCATTAGCTCTGAACTTTAGTGCTAATGTACTGTTACCAGAACTCTTTCAATTACTAACCTGTTAAGTCATCTACTCACTACAGTCTAAACATATTCTTCCCAACTATATTTATGCCCTGCATCTTTAGCCTGCCACCTCTTCTGAATCACAAATTCCTGTTTGGACAGACTATGAGGACAGAAGCTCCTAACAGCTATATCCATGCACCTCTTACCAACTACAGATTCAGTACTGGCAGTTGGCACCAACACCCCCTCTTCCATGGAGAAAAGGACAGAATGAAGGCTCATCTGCCCCCACATTTGTGTGCAGACTTTATATGCCAAGAATTACTACTGTTTGAATGCAGCGCATAAAGAAGGACGAAAGCAGAAATCATGTAACACTGATTACACGGACAGATTAAGTATGAGAAGAATAAACTAGGCAAACAATCCTAAATCAGGGAAACATGTCAGATGAGCATGGACTACAAGAGGTTTCTTTAGGATAACAAGAGCCTACAAAGTTTTCCCAAATTAAGATAAATCATTGATATATCAATGCCTATATTCTTCAATGACCAGGTCTTGTTAAAAAAACCCAAATCAGCCAAACAACAAACTGACCAACCAAGCTAAAATTTGGGAATGTTTTGAAAAGTCCAACGACTTTAGACATAATTGTATTTGCCAGTTGACAGGGCTAATTTTGTTTTTCAAGGAAACAACAGACCAACTGAAAAACAACTAGGAGAAAATGGAAATTACAAGGGAGTTTTTGGATTAATCTATCTCAGTGAGACACTTCTACTTAACCTGTAACAAGCAGTACAACGTATGAGTTTGGAAAAAACCTAAATGCCATCAGCACGCAAATACCATACTGATCACAGAATGATAGAATCATCAGGGATTGGAAGGAACCCAGAAAGATCATCTAGTCCAATCCCCCTGCCACAGCAGGACCACCCAGACCAAGTCACACAGGAACATGGCCAGGTGGGTTTTAAATGTCTGCATAGANCAGCCTCTAGAACAAATTGTTCCATCACCTCTGCTGCGATGGAGGTGAGACTGACCAGTCTATGGTTACCTGGGTCCTCATTCTTACCCTCTTTTNCTCCAGATGTGGTCTCACCAGGGCAGAGTAGAGGGAGAGAAGAACCTCTCTCAATCTGCTAACCACCCCACTTCCGATCCACCCCAGGATGCTGTTGGCCCTCTTGGCCACAAAAGCACATTGCTAACTGTCCCTAACAACCCTCTTGTCCTCGATGTGCCTGGAGACAGCCTCTAGAACAAATTGTTCCATCACCTCTGCTGCGATGGAGGTGAGACTGACCAGTCTATGGTTACCTGGGTCCTCATTCTTACCCTCTTTTGAGATTGGAGTGACATTTGCTATCCTCCAGTCCCTGGGCACCTCTCCTGATCCCCAGGACTTAGAAAAGGTGATGGACAGTGGCCTAGCAATGACATCCGCTGTCTCTCTTAGCACACGCAGGTGCATCCCATCTGCGCCCACGGAGCTATGTCCATCCAGTTTGCTCAACTGATCCCTAACCCAGTCCTCATCAAGCAGGGCAGGCTCCTCTCTTGCCTCGACTTCCTCTGGAG